>NIUQ01001548.1:0-29143 GCA_002796945.1 Plectus sambesii
AAGTGATTCCGGTTTCGTTTGGTCAACGCGTGACCACCGGCCGCCCGCCACTCACCGCAACGTAGCAAACGGTAATTCATGCTTTCGTTACGAGACCCCATCTTCCATATAATAACACACTCTGTGGGCGTCGTACTTGAAATACGGAGGTAGCGTACGCGTGAAAAAGCCAACAGTCGTTTAATTTATGTCAATGTCCTGCTCAGTGTTAGAAGCAGAGAGTAGAGCCACGCCAGGTTCAAGCCAAAAAGCCGATCGCAACAGAAGTTGTTAAGTTAGTTGATACGAGCACTAAAAATTTAGTTTTGGCGCAATGTTTATTGATAAGTGACGGCGGATGTGGATCAAAGTTGCAGTCGTTGGCACCAGATCGTAAACCGAATTTCACGATGCATCGAGAAATTTTGGTAGTCGGTGCACCGGATCGATCTATTTTTGCGTCGAATAAATAGTATACTGGAGCAAGCTAAAACCAGCTCGTTTCATGCGCACAATATCGTGCAATATATGCATTCCTCAAGGGGTTTGCGTTAGGTTATCACTTAAGTTATACAGACCCCACTCACTCATACGAAGCTCTCAAATTGCAGTCCATACAGTCTATGCCATATGCTGTATCAGCCACGCATACTGATGAGGGAGGATTGTGTTGACTTTTCAACCCTTTTCCATCCCTTCCCTCTGCTGCCAAATTTTTAATCTCACCCCTTGGGCGCTGTCAAAAAGAATGCGACTCAGTGGCAGGATTCAGTGAAGAATTATACGACTGTTATGGCAAGTCTCTCTGCCCCTCCTCCGCCACTCTCGCTGCTTTAATGTTTTATCATAACGTTGTAATTGTTGATTTTTTGCTCTGAATTGTCGAATCAATGATTGACTGACGAAACAGACAACATTTCATTAGTTACTTAGATAATGTTTACTCACTTCATCAATGATGGTTAATCACATTTACGCATGGTCGACATATCTGAGTTAAAACATATCGCAAAGAAGTATTTCTAATACAAACGTATATGTATCATGGTACCGGGTTTTTCCGAGTATAAGCCCCGGGGCTTGTAATAAGAATTGGCACTTTTCGCGTCTCTACTTTGTCCCCAAATATAAGCCCCGGGCTTCTATTTGGAAAGTTCAATTAAATAACGCTTTTTGGAGTGCCAATCATACTTGCATTTTGCGTCGTTTTTTCATCTTTTCAATTAATCTAACACGCAAATAATGGAAGATCTATATGATTTTTGCAAATCCTATTAGACAATACGGTATTTACATGTAAAATACATTTAAAATAACTGCATTTCATGCATTCATGGTGATCATTTTTCGGCTCCAAATATAAGCCCCGGGGCTTCTATTTGGAAAGTCAAACCGAATAGAAGCACAGTGGGGCTTGTATATGGGGGGGCTTCTAATCGGAAAAACCCGGTATCTCCAGGTCGAAGGCGCGCTTATATACAAAATTTCTTTAAGTAATGACTGGGGGTTTAAGAAAGAGATAATTTCCCCGAACCATCTCTTGATTCATATGTGAAGAAGAAAGATAGAAAATGTACACTATCCAAGACTTCGTAGCATCATACGAGACTGTTTTGGGTGGATATAAATGGAACCGCCCAACCAGCGAAATCCCAAGCTTGTATATGTCGGCACATATTTGCCATTGAGAGGAGACCAAGCGCAGACACTAACATTAGCCATCCACCATCCGCTAAAATTTCACAAAACTAAAGAATATTAGGAAAGCTGTAACATTACCCGTATTCGAGTAGAGAAGAGCAAGAAGGGGAAGCGCCGTGACTAGCATCAACTGTAGAAAAGTTTAAACTATTTATATCTGAAATGCCGAAGATTGACATTGTCGTCGCATTGCCTGTGTACGAAGAAGAAAAGTGTAGCTTGTAGAAATGTGCTTCATCGTCGATCTATAAGAATATTCTATATACCGTATTTCTTCCAATAGACGCCCCTTATAATAGACGCCCCTCTCTAGGGCTATAAAAATAATAAATGCCTATGCAGTGTATGTCAGCACTGAACTCCAACTTATTCTACTGCTGATATCACACAATCCTTTTATTTATGAACTATATTCTAACCCGAAATAGCAATTGGAAGAAAAAGATACCTTCTCTCCAACGAACGCCAAGTTCATACACCGGTTGAAAAAATAGACGCCCTCCCTCAAATAGACGCCCCCCTAAAGCCTTGATTGAAAAAATAGAAGCCCTGGGCGTCTATTGGAAGAAATACGGTAGTTGAAATTACTGAGAACAGATAACGAGCAAAATTTGGTGATTGGACATTTCGCGAACTGCTCAGAATAGGTTTTTTAAAATTATTTTATGATATACATTAAAGATGGGACATTCTAAAAAGGCAAAAGCTACGCATGAATGAAGACAAGCTTGTTTTTAGAATTCGCTGTATTATCAAAATAGTGCGAAACTTACATAAAAATTAGTGCGTTTTTCCCACACGTAAATATTTGGAATCGATGAACCTAGATTTCGATCGCCCCAAAGGTCAATTCGCAACTCGACATTCGAATCTTTGGTACTCAGAACATGAATGATGTCATTCCCGAGCCATAAGCTTTTATCCAATCCATTATTGAATCCAACTTTGTAATCTCTCCACAGTCTATTGTAGAACGGAAGGTTAGCATCAATGCGTCTAAATCAAGTGATGTTTATTAAACTCTTGAAGGGATAATGAAATTCCATATGCAAAGAATATTTCATTACTTCTGAGCATCACTTCTGTCAATTAAGTCAGTTTGAAAGAAAATTACCAATTTTATGCAAAAGAGACATAACTGTCGACGAATTTATATCCAATTTCAAAAACTTCATTCAAAATCAACATTGAAACCTGCTGCTACTGCAAAGCTAGGTACGAATGACACATATGAACACAGTAGTTCGTATAAGTACCTCTGAAAAACGGTCCAGCCACCGCCATCGGTTTCCATATCGCAGAATGCGTTGAAAGCTGGTATGCCAGGTGGATTAAGTTTATACACTCCACTTGGAAGCTCGCTGCATTTCTTGTGTAATTCACGGCAATCTTTAGGAGGAACATGGCTCATTCTATGGCCTAAAATGACTTTCGCGCTGATTGGCGTGATTCAATTCAAAATTACAGGTCTTTTGGAAATTATTGCAGAAAAATCTTTATTATCAGTGTTTATTCGTTGAGGCATGTGAAAGCGTACATGTAGCAACTAGTATTGCTTTATTTCAACTAACGGCTTTATTTTATGACCTCAAATGGTATTAAAAGAAAACATCCTCTACTCTCCTGGCTCTTAGGAGCACTGCCTCAAGACGGAAATCAAGCTAGAAACACCTCCAGAGAAGGTTTGAAGAGAATGAAGTTTCGTATTTCCTTATAACACTAAAAGAAAGTGTATTTCTTACTTTGATCACTGATCGGTGTAAGTGTATTTTCTTTATATGGGTTTTCGCTTTTACGCTTATTTTAAAATAAATTTTTAAAAAATTAAATCAAAATACTGACAACTTTTCTTGGAAAAGATTACTGCGGCTAAGAAGATTGCACCAATCGTGAAAATTAAGCCAATGCAGATAAAGACTATGATCTGTCGATATTTCTCGAAGGTGTGAATCGGTTGCGTTTGCGCTATAAAAAGTATTTGATTTTCGTAATCGTCACTTGCAGGTGATTTCGGGAACATTTCGTCTTGTCCCTGGCTGAAAATAGTCACAATACTGGAAAAGTTATATAATTCAATTAATGCTCAAAAAATTTAGTTTGCCGGCTCAGAAGTTCTAATCATAATATGTTGAGAGAGAGTGCAAATTATAACTTCGTGTAATCCGTGTTTTAAGCCAAAGAAATGGTGGAAACACTTCTGCTAAAACAGGATCATGTCCAATTCTTGAACCATTCTCGTTAGTGACAGTTTGGTCTCCGGAACAACTACATAGCAAAGGAAAAGTAGGATTCTTTAGACTTTCGCGTAACCTTACTTTTCTGGCGAAGCGATGTTTTCGTTATTTGCAAACGCATGATATTTCATCATTTTTGTCTGAACCAAAACAAACTATGCAATTAAGCTCGAAAAGCGGTAAATTTGTTCGATGGCAAATACTGCTGCACTCAATTTGCGTAGATGACGAATCATTCGACCAACGCCATACAGTTTTGTTTCTTACATCAACGTTCGTGCATTTAATCAGCGCAATATAAACTGCCTGGAGTTCACATGTCAGTACCAAAAAAGTTGGTAAGAGGATAGCTTTGACGATAAACAGACCAATATAAACAACTTTGCTTTACATCAGGCGTACTCTTGAATGTGAGTATCAATTAAAATATGCTTTTCATATGCGTTCCTGTTTCATATTCATTTTCATATGACCACACTGAATGTCTCACGATTCTAAAAATGTAGCGCTTATCGTTATTTAACAACTGCTCTTTATGAGTGCTGTTCATTGTCGCGTGTGAAAGCGTTTAGAGAGAAGGTTAACACAAATAATGCTTCGTTCCAATTGACAGTTGTATTTTACGACTGTCAAAGTTAAGAACACGTCATCTTATTAAAAGATAGACACGGCGAAAAGCAGAACTAATGCACTACAGAAGTTACATACCGATAGGTAGATGTTATTGTACGAGAACAGTCCGCCTCACTTTCTGGATTGCGTTTTAACACGCCATACGCGCATACGTTGATTTTTTACAGTATCCTGTGCATGCGCGTATGGCGTGTTATAACGCGATCCGAAATGCGAGGTGTATCGTCTATTTACCGACGAAAATGCACAGCTTCCGAGCATTTTTCAGCACAATAAACAATGAATATCGAGCACTACTGTATGAACATAACTGATTTACATATGAACAGAAAAATTAAAATTTTCACGGCGCTGCTCTTCGCAACTTCATACGAGATTGTTTTGGATTGATATAAACGTTTTCATAGTCCCAGCTAAATCCATATCCTGTACCCCATTTCGGCGGCACATATTTGCCATTCAGATCACCATCAGAACAGCCATACAACCACCATCCACTGAAATTTCACCATACGAAAGAATGCTAAGAAAGCTGTAAAATTACCCAGATTGGTAGGCAGATGAATAGCAAGAAGGAGAGGGCCCGTGAATCGCATCAACTGTGGAAAAATTAAGACCACTTGACAAAAAAAGGTTGTCGTCTTCGTATGTCGCTGCTTTGCCTGATAGTAAGTGTAGTCTGTAGAAATGTGCTTCATCGTCGATCTAAAAGAATATAATATGTTTATTGCTAAAACTGCAGGGAACAGATAACCATCAAAAGTCGGTCATTAATTACTTTGCAAATCGGTCAGAATAAATTTTTTCAACTAACAATGTCAGACACTAGCATTTCACAAATAAAACTTCAATATGCCTTCTCTCATCAAAGTATTCTTTTGCTTTTACGCTATTTGTTCTTCACAGTAGTGAAATTAGCTTTCGTCGACGTCAGTAAAACATCGTCAAGTTCAAAGCACATCAAAAGACTCGCTAAAGGAGACATATTCACAAACGTGCTGTAAAATTAATAAAACAAACACTTACTAGCTGACAATCTACTATGCAATTAAAGAATTTTCTAATACTCTACAAGGCGACCCATTAGTAACTTCACAAGTTTGATTCTTTATAACTCTGCAGAAACGCAAATAATTGGAATACCGTTTTCTTCAAATGACAGTCATAATTCTAAATAATTTTTTCAATTTGTAAAATTCATTTATTGCCCTTTTTGCCAATTTAAAAGAACGGGAGAATTTGCATGTACAGGATGACTAAAAAGTAATGACACAATTTTTTTTTGATGAACTTGGTGCAGGTTAATTCTACTGAGTAGAATCTTAACAAAAATAATCTAGAGACATTTGGGTGTTGTTCGAAGAAAGAGTTATTGAATGCGGTGATGTTGCTGTAAAGATATGATCAACCAAACTTAGGCACTCTTTTGAAAGCAGATTGTCTGCGACACCTTAAGATATGATATTCTCCTATTACAGTCTCTTATAGACTAAACCTTTAATAAGGCAGAAGCTATACATGAACAAAGAGATGAGTACATTTTTTAAATTTACCATATAATCAAAATTGTGCGTAACTTACAATGATACCGTTATGCATTTCCGACCAGTATCCATTGGGATTGGTTGAATTTGGGTTCCGGTCGCCCCAAATATCAACTCGCACCGCGACATTCGAATCTTTGTTAGTCAGAACATGAATAATATCATTTCCTAGCCAAAAATTGTTCTCTAATCCATTGTTGAATCCAACTTTATAATCATTCCACAATTTATCGTAGAAAGAGAGATTATCATCAATGCGTCTAAATCAAGTGATGTTTATTGCAAATTATTATACTCTTGGGCGGCAAGTGTAGTAGCCTATGGCAGAGAAAGTTTTATTAATTTTGATGAAGTCTTGAATCAAACATCTCATTTAGAAACAGAATGCAAAAATAAATGATAAATAGACTTGACTGCCGCCGAGCGCTTTTTTCACTTTAAATCTTATCCAGTATCAATGCTGAATGCTGCTGTTATTGGAAAGATAATGGCACAAGTAGTATTTATAGAAAGTGATTTAAATGAATACCTCTGTATAACGGTCCAGCCACCACCATCGGTCGTCATGTCGCAGTAAACGTCGATCGATCGCCTACCATCTGGATTTATGGAGTAAATCCCATCGGTACGTGCTCCATAATCGAACCAGTCCCTGCAGTCCGTCATGTTCGTTGGAGCAGTCGCTGGTGTCGCAGTCGGAGGGTTCACGACGGATGTTCGCGTCGATGTAGTCGTCGTAGACGTAGTGGTAGGAGGTGGAGAGGTGCTACTTAAGCCACCCGTAAACATTTCGCAAATGAAGCAATTCTCAACTCCGCAAGGTTCCGTTTTCCATTTGCCTGTTGTGCGCGCCGTTGATGAAACGCACTGCTGACTTATATCCGGTTGGCCTTAACTTATTGTTTTTATCGTTATTTTACATCAGATATGTTGCTTATTTTCGTTGAATAATAATAAAATATTACGAAGTCTCCAAGCAATGTTGGGCGTTTTAGAACCACACAAGGACAACAGGATAAACTAAACAAAAATGATAGTTTATCAAGCGTTCTTAGGCACAATAAGTAAATAGTTCTACTTTCCCTAGTTTTCATCTGTACCAATTTTTTTCTTTGTATCTGATATCAGCGCCATTTTGATAAAACTGAGTAAGCTAGACAGAACTCGGCAAACTCAGCACGTCATTTGACATTACTTTAATAATGAGGTAAAGTTCTCTTCTCTGACACTTGCTTAGAATCTCTTTCGGAGTATAATAAACAAATGTGAATAAAAATGTATATTACGCTCAGTGTTTTATACAATTAGGAAATGGCTATACCTGAAGCCCAGTTGTCGTAACCCCAAGGATTACCATCCAACCATGTATACTGTCCATTTCTGTCAAAGTCGTTTCCGCCGATCCAGAATTGGTCGCAAACCGAAACAGCCGACGTGCTGATGACCACGGCTGAAACGTGCATACCGCTACTGTAAGGTACCGTCAAGCAGAAGACTTGGTCGTGTCGGAACAGAGCCCATGTCGCAGACATATGAGTAAGTAGGATGGGGGTATGTGCCCCCCGGAAAAAATCTTTTCCAATCACGGTTTCGAGTGGCTTAGAGTGTTTTGAGAAGTTTCTATCAGTATACCGTTTCCATTTTACTATCGATACGTTCCTATTCAAAGGGGACGCTTACCAAACCAAAAAGGGCATTTTGAAGAACATAAAAGTACCATCTATATTGCCATTCTCGAATGCTGATGCAATCGAAGTGAGGTATGCGTTGGGCTGGGCATTCGTGCAGAAAGCTTCCGCGTCGAACCAAATCTTCTTTTGGGCGGCCACGTAATAGCACTTGTTAGGGACGACTTCCGATGAACGCCAACCATCAGGACATCCTTGTGATAGAATTGTAACGACAAGAGAAAGGGCCAGTAAAATCGATAAGCAACGCATTTTAGATCCAAAGTGAACCCTTTCTCAAAGATATTTCGTTCAACCTTCGGACACTATGGGTGATCGCGTTGATACTGGAAGGAACAACGATGAAGCAGTTTTATAGCGGTTCATCGCGATCAAGTAAATAAATGTTCAATGTTATAATGCCACACCTTTCTCATATCTGTTGCATTTGTACAGCTTATGACGATTAATGACGATTGTCAAAAGGGCGTATTAGTGATAAGAATGAAAAGGCTGTTGATAATCTCTGTTTATGGGCGTACACTGTTGCCGATTAGCAAATAACAACGGCTGATTGTGCGATAAAGAGGGCAAACTAGTCCTACAACGAGCTGACCTTGATATTTACACTCGATGATAAAGAATCTAGCCTGTCATTCTTTTCGATTGAAAGTATACTACTAGTACGACTATAATAATATACAAACAATGGTAATAATGCATATTAATATTGCAAAAGAAATGAACGATCATGAGGACGCTCTGATTTCTAAATGTTTAAATATTACTACACGTATTTGAATTTTGCGCATAAAATTATCATGAACTCATACAAATTCATTTTAAATTTCTGCTCTTTAACAACATATATAGGGCAGGTTTCATATTGCTTACTTTAGCTAAAGGCGTACTGATGGGCTATATTTTATCACTGCGTTAAGTACGACTTTAGCTAAATAAAGTACGCGATATGAAACTGGCTCATAATCAACAGTCAGCAACATACCCTTTACTTTCTCCCAATCTTCTGTTTATTTTGAGCTAATTTTGATAAGAAAAAATTTGCAAAATTGAGATTCAACGTCGTCGAATGAATATATATGTTCTAGCTAAAATCGCTGTTTAAGTCGAGTTCTTATTTAACAACTTGCCGTCCCTTTATCTACCGCAGTCAAGATTTGCTGATCGGTTAACCAGAAAACTAAGTTTTTGTCTCATCACGAAAAGAATTGAATGCGCAAAACTTTAATGTTGATTTTCCTTTTTTAATCACAAAAATTCAATCACAGCAGGTCATTTTATGGACGTTGAACGAAATGCGAGATTTCACATCATCGCTAGTTTCTTGCGCATTTTTATCCCAGTTTGTACAATACATGCAAAATCTTGCATTTCGTTCAAAGTCCATAAAATGAGTTGCTGTGATCGAATTTTAATGATTAAAAACGAAATGATAAATCAAATAGAGCTCTATAAGATACAATGAACCGCATTGAATTTGGTTGGATACCACTATAATTATTTGCCATCAAATGTGCTTTTCACTTCTGGGTCGCCCAGAAAACAAGATGCAAATCAAATTTCTCAGATCTCCGTGTTGCACAAACGGAGTTTAATCAAGCTTTGCACATTTATATTTTAACAGTGATAGTATATTTGTTTAAATTTCAGCTTGATTAGTTAAGCTTTTGTAAGACTAATAAAAAATGTTCAGCGGTCTTAAACTTTTGATCGCCACTCTCCGTTCGAATGTGCGCTCGCACAGTTTGCAAACTATACAAGAAAAGTCTTCAGTGGCCTAAAAGATGATACTTAAATATCGTTAGCAATAAACTTTTGCACACTGTGTAAGGCTAATTTCGAATGGTCACACTGTGCAAGATGTTTTCAGAAGCAACTGGATTTCTATTCTTGCATGCTTACTACATAAAATCTTCTCAGCCGTTAGCAGTTCCCCGGCAACAAATGAGAAAAACATGATTTGAGTGACATGGCCGGCCTTCCTTAGCTTATAGAGCTGAAGATGAAACAGAATCATAAACAAAAGACTGAAGGCATGAATGAAGGATAAAGGGAATTATTCTGCGATGCAAGCGCAACAATGATCTGTGAAGAGACTATTACCTAATTCTTAAGCTCATAAGAAGCTGAATTCTATTATTAGATTATCTCTCTTTGAGTAAAGCATTTAGAGCAATATCCTGGATTGAAGATAAATATCTGATCTCTGTTTGTTGCCGTTCAGTACCTAATTAGACTAGCTCTACTGATTCCATGCGAGTAGGAAGGGATTAACAATCAATCTCATGGCAGGCTTCTCCGTTCAATCACGGTGATGAAGGATTAGAGCGCTTCAGCTATAGATGCTTCAGAAACACGAATACATTGCTTGACTTAGCTTCACTGACGACAGCAAGGTAACTTCCGAAGTAAAAAAATCTTCTAGAAGTTTGCGAATAGTAAACGGATAAGATACAGGTGTGCTATCGTTCTTAAGTGTGTGCGTTGCAGAAGGCGCTCCAGTTTATGATGAGAAGTACTTAAGCCGAAATTGGCGCTCTCCTTGTTATATCCCTGCAGCCAAATTGTGTTGATAAAATATCTTCCCTTTTCATATCAACTGCATTCATTTTTTTGCTCCGATTATATTCGTGGGAAATGATTAATATTTTCGATTCATTCTTGCGGTCCTTTAAGAAATGCAGAGTATTTCGAAGCGATAAAATAATGACTTTTGCTCATCGGGTTTAACGACAAAGCGTGAGTAATGAACAATTCTTCAGTACTCAAAATTTGGCACCCGGAGGACAAACCATATACTCCTTCCACAACCGTCATGAACTCCACGAACGTAACTGTCGATATCTACGCAGCCCTGCGGAGTCAGCTCTCCTTTATGTACAACTTCAGCGCTTGCTACTATTTCGGTGAGTGAGAGAACTCTCAAAATTTAATTTATGATGATTGCACCAGAATAATTTTTCATTGGTTCTTACGGTGTTCATGAAAATTTCAGTAAACTCCATTTAACTTTCTTTGAACACTATAAAACAATACAATAACTATCCTGGTGAGATTTCTACGAATTAGCTTTACAGAGCAGATACGACTTGAGCGCACGATGTGTAACTGATCCACTATCTTTGACAGTCATTTTGCGTTTAGCTGCTAAGCTCAACAGTTAGAGACATAACAATGCGACTGTCCGAATAATAGTGCAGTCGTTTCATGACCAAATTTAGTGCGATGTTTCATGTGCAAAAGGACATATTGTTGCTTCAAGATAGCAACAAGGCGCATTAGGTTTACGATATTTTGGTAATTTCATCATGCAAGCTGACTTTACCAAAGAGTATTCCATAAAGGAAATCAACAATCCCATGCTTCACCCAAATCCCAGTCGTGCTTGTTTGAGCGTTTAGCCAAATGAACCGATTATTGAATTCGTTTCAGTATTCGGCTTAGTAGCTGTGGTCGGAAATATTGGTCTCTCCATTCTTGCCTGGCGACTCATGCCTAACTTTGGATGGGTTGGAAGTTCGAGCAACAACATCGGTAATGTAGCAAAGTCGAATCATATTGTTACGCTTGGACTTGCATTTGGCGAAATTGTGCTTTCCCTCGGATATGTGCTACAAGTAAGCAAACCATTCTTTTGTCAGACCATTACGTAAGGTATTCGCATTGATTCTCAATGTTAAGTTGTTACATCGCATGAAGGGAATTATTTAGTATGACATAAATCCATAACTGTAGGATTCATCGTAAAGTTTAAGTTTATTTCACGTCTGAGAACTAAGTGACATTTTATTTAACCTTTGCAAATGATTTTGAAATAAGCCGTTTTCCAATGCTTTATTCTTGAGTTGCTAACATTGCTCCGTCAAAAAGGAGTAAAGTTTTCAAATTCTCGAAAAGAAATGTAGAATGCGGCATAGACCAGGAATCGACTTTAACGGGCGTAATCTCTTTGCTTAAATGTCGCCATTTCAGGCCGTCTTCATCAGACAAGTCGGCTACGACTTTGTCACTCAAATGTCCCCGCTCACCTGCATGGCACAGCCCTTTGTGCTGCTGACTTTATTAGGTCGTCACATTACCGCTTGGATGATGATGTGTTTGGGGTGCGAACGGCTGATGGCGATCAAAGCGCCGTTGTGGTACTGGAACGTTTGGAACTGGAAGAAGGCGTGGCTTATAAATATACTCGTTCTTGGGTGAGCTATATCATACCATTTAAATGATAACATAGAACCATATTCTGAAATGCTCATAAGTTAATACTTTTATTCGTGATGACGTATATCGCTTGAGTATTACTTAGAGTTACTTAGGGAATATAACGATAATCTTCAGCTCTAGTTAAAATTTCGTAGATAGTCATCAGCTAGGTACGACAAGGCTGATGTATGAAAAAGTTAGTTACAACTTCAATTGACATGATTTGCTACCAAAAACAGTCTCCGGTGCATCCCAAAGATCTAAAGTGGTCGCAGTTATCCTTTAACTTGCATATGGTTATGTTGGCAGTCTATGTCAGGTGGTAAAACTTAAGAAAATAAATATCCTGAATTTTCAATTGAAAATGCTTACTTTTGCTACACGAATGTATGCTATAGAACCTGCTGTGATCGTACCATTTCAGTAAAGTAAAAGCGCTAAAATTGCAGATTTGGTGTAATGCTGACCGCTGGTTCCGTTTGGTTTGCCAGTACGCTGCTGAAGCCGGTGCTGCCCCCGTTCCCAATTATGTGCAATGTCGTTTTCGTGCACATCGTCCTTACTCAGTAAGCGATATTTTCATCATAACCTCAAGAAATGTGCGGGTGAGGACCGTGTGTACTTTATGAAACTGTGGATTGTTGAGAACTGATAAACTGAGTCTCAATTCTGCGTAGTAGCATGCTCATCATGCGCTATCGATATTCAGTGCAAACTCAGACTCAGTTCTCAGCTCTCGACACTTCACACTTTTATGAAATAGGCCCTGTGATGAATGCGAATGCTGCTTTTACTGAGAAGTTGCATGTTGCTGTATGTGAGCTGAAAAAGCTTCTCTCTCACGGTTCAATTTGAATAATGCTACTGACATACGACAATTACCGTGCCGGTCAAATTAGCTTTCGTATATTACACCAGGAGCTGAGATAGTCTTTTTACGCGCATGTCATACCAATCTAGTCATCAATCTTCCCATAATTGTGTATTCGCAATAATTGTGATCAGAAGGGGTTTGTGATGTTGGACCCAGCATACGTGCACAAGCTCGATATATGCCCGTTATTCTGATAATCAGTGCTTCAGTTTAGAGCTGAGAGAACAACCGTATAAAGATGCGAAAAATTTGTGCCGAATTCCATTATTGTCCATTCCCTTTTAGAAATTAATTGAATACGCGTCGGTATATTATTCCTCTGTACCAACGCAAAACTATTTCAGTAAATATGTCAAATTTGATTAGTTCTGCGCTTCTTTCACGAGTATACTTAAAAGCTGCTGCTTATTAATCACGATGATGGAATGAAATTCCGCATTAAGACAGGATTTTGCGTTAGACTAATAGAGGACGGATATCCTTATACAGCCTAAAGAATATTCTAGAAGAAGTTTTAATAGAATTTATCTGGATAGACTGTTTTGCATTACTGCTAAGTTTTGCGGCTTCCTTTGCGCCTCTTAATCTTTACCGTCTCTTTTTAATTAGAAATGCGAGTCAATAAATTTTTTGCAGATACGTCTACTCAGTCAACAGTATCGGTTGTACAGTCGCTATCGTTTTTACGGCCCTTGCAGTCTCGAGCAGCTACCGTAGTCTTATGAACGGCAGTCGAGAGTACCTCAAGAAGCAGCTACAATGGCGGGTATCGAGAACGATTGCGGTGGTTGTTGGAACGACTTTTATCCTCGTCGCTATTCCAAACTTCATCCTGCTATCGCTTGCGCTGCAGCTAGGCATATTTGACAGTGAGTGTTCAGCAATAAATCATAACCTGTGAAGCAATGAGATTTTCGAACTTTATTCAACCATAAGCGCTGTTAAATTTTATAGAACAGTAGTAAATTTGACGAGATTATCATCACTATTGTAGGGGCCCTGTTGAGCAACAACTTGGTATACATTTATGCAATTGACGACACGGAGACGATAATTCTCATTTTTTTTGTTCAAACAATTTCTCGATGAACAAGAAACGTAAAAAAGCTCATAAGTAGGGGCAGAGGTTTGGAAGGGGCCAGGCGGAGAAGCCCCCAATGCTCGGAATTGCTCTCGCGGCACGTTTTTAGAGTACTAAAACAGATTTGCAAGTAGCTCGACTGATCTTCACTTCTATTTTCGGAATCCCTCTACCGTTCTTCGACTTCCCTTCACAAATTCGCAGGTTCGCTTCGTCCCTGCGATTCATGCAATGCCGGACCCTATTCTCCCTCCTTTCTCTGTACAGCTTTCCCTCTATTATAATACTGATTTTAGGCATGGTTACCATTGCGTCTCCACTCGCGCACATGACCTCCTTGGTCAACAGCGCCATCAACCTTCCCATCTACATCACCTTCAACAAGCACTACCGCGACGAATTTATAACCGTCGCCGCGAATTACAGCTCAAATATAAAACTATTTCTTGCTAAGAACAAAGTGATCCACCATCAGACCACTACGAATAGCACCGTGGCGCCGCCAGGGGTTCGCTTCGCAATAAATCTGCCATTCACCAGTCGGAAAGTTTCGATTGGCCCGCTTAGGACTGATTCACGCATGTAATATTTGGTGTGTTTTTGCTCGTACATGCTGGAATTGGATATTCTAAGGCCGCGTTAATATCTTCATAATTACTCGTATATATTCCATATGTTGAGCGTGTTATTGTTAACTGAGACATTGTAGTATAGAATAAAAGACACTTTGATTAACATAAATATTGTTTTGTTTTACTACCATGAAGAGCTCATTGAATTTCTGTGAACTGTATTTAGAGAATAGCAATTAGTGATCAGCAAGGTATAGAACATTTGTAGAAACTGGAACAAAATGTGAGTTGCTGAGTAAACACTTCTCGTTTATTATTTCTTGTAATTGGCTCTAAGCCACGCTCGTAAGCAATTATTGATTTCTGTCGATAGTGCGTTTCATAAAGTGCATAAAAGAAAATAAATTGGCGTGTACACTATCAGTAATGACTATTTAATTATTCAAAATCTATTTGACTGGATTGAGCGTAGGGTGTTTGAAAATGACAGCTTCGACTAGTAGATTATTGAGGACAAAGTACGCAAGGCTTTGATGTGTGCCTATGTGTGTATGGGTGTGTGTGTAATGGAATGGGAAAGTGGCTCGAGTTCGAAATCTGGTCGATTTTTTCATATTCTTTTTAAGATGGGAAGATCCGATTTGATTTTACTTGTGCATAGCGTCATACAAATACAGGGTGGCATAAAAGTTCTGCTACCACTTGAGTCCGTTCGTCCCAATGTCCACCATTGCTTGTCTGTAATCGCCAGTCATTTGTTCACAGACAGAATGAACAGTCTGCGGGCGCGTGCACTGCCATTTCCTCAATACTAACGCGTTCACTATGCATGTAAAGATGAAAGGAACGCAGAGAGACGATCTCAATTCGCTGCGAGGAATCGCTGTCCTTTCCGTGGTACTTTTCCACCTGAACACCAAATATTTTTCAAATGGTCACTTTGGCGTGGACATCTTCTTCGTTCTATCCGGCTATTTCATCTTTACCATTCATTGCCTTTCGCACGACCGGCCGTTATATGAGTTTTTCTCAAAACGCATTTGGCGCATTATTCCCGGCTATTTCGCTTTTCTTACGGTAACAACGATATCCGCATACAAACTGCTAACACCGAATGATTTTGTCTACTTCGTTGAAGAACTGAAGAAGGCGTGTTGTTTTGTTTCGAATCTGAAATTCGGTGCTGAAAAAGGATATTTTGAAACTGTCGCCGAGCATTATTTTCTGCTCCACACCTGGTCTTTATCAGCGGAAATTCAATTTTACATTTGCTCTGCATTCATAGCCTTACTGTTGAAGAAGACTGGAGACTATTTTGTCATTCTACTAATCATCGCCTCCATCGGCTGTCGTCCTTTTGTCTCTGCAAATTTCGCCTTTTATAGCCTATTCTGCCGACTATGGCAGTTTCTCTTTGGATACCTGGCGGTTAAAATGCAGTCTAAGTTATGTTCACAAATTGCGCAGAGTTACATTTACGATTTTCGATCCTTGAATAAGGGAACACTGAGTGATTTCAAAAAGCGTAACAGTTTGTTTGGAGACAAGGAAAGAAAAGTAGAAAAAATTATAATACAGAAAAAAGAAGCTTTTCAATTAACATCCAGTAAGCGAGTCGATCATCTGAAAACGACGTGCATTTTTCTTTTGATATTAATATGCCTTGTTTCGGGGTACCATGAATTACTGTTCGCTCAAAGGTTGTTGGTGAATATATTAGCCTGCTACATAATAACATCAAAATCGGAAGAATTCAGTCGAATCGACTTGTTATGGAATAATGGACTCTTTCAATATTTCGGCAAAGTTTCATATTCATGGTATTTATGGCACTGGCCCTTGTCTGTGCTTTTCACTTATCGCGAAGCTAATATTCTCGAACCAATCAATTCATTGACATATACGATTGTGCCATTGGTCTTGGCAACGCTCAGCACTTATGCGTTTGAAAGGCCCCTACAGAGAAGAGGATTTGGTAAGATCGTCACTCTTCTGGTCGCCTTCATACCATCGCTTCTATTTCTCTTCTCTTCTATCGCCTTTCTCACGACGCGCTTCGACATAGTCGACGACTTCCAAGACTTCAGTCTGGCCAGCAACGCAATGCGGTTCAATCCCAAAGAGCCCGCCGCGAGCAAGTTGTACCTTCAGTTGAAGCCCTGTTACGACCAATCGCTCAAAGAGCATTGCGTACTTGGAGATGTGAATGCGACTGATCATACTGTAATATACGGAGACAGTCATGCAATGTCAGTGTTCATTGGGCACACTTATTTGCGACACGTTCTCGACAATTCATCAAAGGTCTCCTTTATTGGGCAGGCAGGGTGTATACCTTACGGATCCAGTTCGAACTGCAAATACGCCGTCAATTTCCTCGGCTGCTTTGGGTTCGTGAAAGCGGCGCTCGATAAGCTTCGTACGATGCGTATGAACCGAGTTATTGTGGTGGCCAGGTCAGTCAATCGCAAAATGCACGTTGTCGCATCCCAATTCGACACTTCGCATTCCACTTCGTTCCTCTTGCGCCTGCACTGTCATCTTTGTACTTAATTCAAACGCAAAGGCTATCGAAATTGCAAAGCTACGAACTACTACACAAGGGGGACGAATTACGATAACAGACCTTGTAATTGTACAGCAAATTGGCTGTCTGATTTTATGCATGCGATGACAGGATCAGCATCTGGGATTTTTATGACAAAGCTAGTTTTAAATGTCCAAAAATACTATAGAGCGCATGCGTTAAAGCGCTTAGCGCGTTGGACATCTAGTGGCTGTACAAATTTCATATGCAATTTCTAACCTTATTTAGGTACTACCAGACCTACGGGCAAATAATGGCTGGCGAACAAACGCATGAGAGGACAAAGCCAGTTTTGCAAAATTGTATTAGAAGCATAGTGAGAGAGTTTGAAAATATGACGCAAGTAAAGGAGATCATTCTACTGCACCAGATTCCCTTCCCTGATCGCGGAGATGTTCCTACCGCTATCGAAAGAGCACTAAAGTTCGTTTTAATTTACAACCATTTCCGACGTGTAGTAGACTTCAACAAAAATTAAGAGCAATCTGCGTCAGCTGTTGTTAATTATAACGGTAAGAAAGTGATGACATCAAAAAATAATGTTCTTCTGATAGTTCTTAGAGTTTGTGGGAGATACAAAAATATAGTAATTCAAAAAGTCAACGACTGAGGTCATTAATCAATCTGTGCCAGTCGGACGGCAGATCGAGAACAGTTTGTTCTCTAGCTAAATAAAACTGATAAGCGGAAAAACTGAAGGAAAACTTTGCTAGCAAACCGTCTACTTTTCATAACTTGCTCTCTTCTTTAACGAATGATTTACTGATGCACATGAAACAACTGCGCGAATGATCGGATTGTCTTTGATTGCATAGCAACCGTGCTTAAATCAGCTATCAAAGAATATGTAAGAGGTGCCAAAGTATGTGATGTTCTCCCTAAACCATTCACTAATATCCCTAAAAGAACTGTGAAATTTCAGAGTTGGTTCGAATTTAACCAATTTGCACATAAAGCGGGAGAAGCACGACCATGATTTTGCTGATCTGCACGAAGAGATGGAAAACGTCAAGGCCGGCTGTCCCAAATGTTCTTTGCTTTTAGATCCGGCCACTGTAATGTGCGATAATGTCACGTGTCCCGTTTACTGGGCCACTCAGAACGCTGTGATTCATTCTTTTTATCAGGATGATCAGCATGTGAACGATTTTGGCACTCGAAAACTTTCGCACTTGTTTGAAAGACGCAATAGCGCTTGATGGATGTTGCGCATTCGAATATTTCGCAATTTTCCGTGCGAAGGTTGTCGTTATGTATCGGTCGGGTCACCACCTATCTGTTACATGTAAACAGAATACACTGTAATTCACTTATAACAGTTTCGGTTATACCGGTAATTTTTATCGGTCCCGCAAATACGGGCATAAGTGAATTCCACTGTAAACAGCCCACTTTTAGCCGCACTGTCTCTTGCGAAATAATAACGAGCTAGCTTATACTTCATACATCTCTTCTCGTATACTTAACCCACCGAACGAACCTGATTAAGTGTAGCCTCTGACTGAATCCTAAGGCGTTGCACTTGTCCAGAATCTCTGAGCAGTATCAGGCGATGAAGGTTATTGCTCTCTATTTAGGAAAGCAAATAGAAATGTACTTTTCCATTCCTTGATTTTGCTCACGGTTTTTTAAAAAACTTTCACCAGCACTACCTTCTTTCGGAATCTCAAATAAATGGCAATGTTTTAGTATTTTTGTTTTATAAGACTGAAAAGCAAGTGGTGCATTCTTGATTCGACAGTGTAAGCCAGTTGTGACTGGATTTCGTCATTTTTGTGTCGACGATTGGACAGAGGAGTCAGCGAAACTTGCTCGTCTTTTGCAGCAACCCAGAAGTAACAGTCGTCACGTGTCCATTTCAAGAAAGCTCTTGTTATTACAACTATTGCGATTGCTATTGTGAGGAATGGTCGGTTATGGCGTACGCGTAAAGAACACTCTCCTATGACGCCTTACCCGGCCCATTGCGGCGCTTCCCTTATTTGTGACCGCACCAGTTGCCATGACAACAATTTCCCAAAACAGGATCCTTGTCAAGGAAAACGTGACACAATGCTAGAAACCCTTTACACGTTAGACACGAAATAACAAGGTCGAAAAACTCGAAATTCGGCTTCAACGAACGCGCACATATTTACGCCGCGAACAACCAGACATTTCAGCGCAAGATCGTATTCTTGTTCACAAGAAGAGCAACGATATAAATAGTCGAAATTTCCCGACCAATAACAAGAAGTCGCAGATTGAGTAAGCCAAACTACTTCGACAAAGTCGATAGTGTTTCTTTCTATCAAATAAAGCATGTAAAAACCGCTATCATTACCTGCAAAAAACTATATTTTCGCAGCAAAACGCGAGTTCATTTTAGCCAACTACGGTGCCTGGCTCGACTTCTCGTTACTGGTTGACAAATATTGACTATATTCAGTTAACAGTATCCTGGGCGGCTGAAGTGGTAGGAAGGGCGTTCGGAGGTCTGACAACCCGTCGCTTGATGATGACAGTCTGACCGGCGCGAACGCCGACTGCCTCGGCGAGAGGTTTCTGAAGAATCTGGAGCTTCATCCGGCGAGGTTGCTGGTCGCCATTGCCGTTTCCGTTGTTAGTCGGGGAGATCGCCGTCGGTAATGTAATTGTTGTGACCGCCGGCGGTTGTTTCCGTTTTCGCTGTAGGATTGTTGGGCGAGGCGCCTGAAAAGCAGGGCGATTTTGATTGCGAAGAGAGCGGGCGATATGGTTATTGTATTCTTATGTCGAGATAATAAATAACGCTCCTCCTTATGTCGAGATAATAAATACTTCCCTCAAGTTTCAGTTGAAACATTATATATCCCTTTCCTATTTCAAAACACGCGCAAAAGATAGAACAGCCGACTTTGTATCAAATTGTACATTTATACATTTAAACAGTGAAGTCGTTTAAACTGTAAGTAATCCTTTGAAATAAAAAAGCATAAGGGATGAAGATTCCTTCTGGTGGCGATCTCTAATGAATCGGATGATATCAAATACGTTTAAGAAGCTCGACTAACCAGCCAACGACTGAAGCTAATATAAGTGTGGTGCGCCTTTCTGGCACTCTATAATGCACCATGCTGCGCTGCACTACAGGTCTCTCCAAGGGCTTGTACCTTGGAGCGACCTACGTTATATAGAAAGGTGACTAACACCAGTGAGGCAAATTTGCCATTCCATGCAAAAAATAGAAAATCGACGACGTGCGCAGCCACTCGTTGCTTAACCGCTTCTATGTTTAGCATTAAGGGTTACGGTCTCTATCTCTCAGGGTCTCGCGGGGAAGGCAAATTGCCCCACTGGTGTTAGACGTTTGTATAATAAAGCCGTCATGCGACGCAGCCGGGTTCCAGAAAGGCACAGGCCTCAGAAAGCTACAGGTCTCACAAGGCACAACACATAAGCAATGACAAACCTTATTGAGCTCCATAGTGCCAGGTGTGATGAGGTTAACGCTGCCTCGATATTCAGGCTCTTCGGTGCTTTTCTCGACTTTTGAATCTGCCAGCGTCTCCAAATAAGCGAGCACTTCTGCGGGTGGCTCCTTATTTAAGTACAGATGCGGCGCGAAATCCTCATGACTCGGATCGTTCGAAGGTCGGCCTTGGCGAAAGTGCACACTGCAGACCTGAATCAGGCGCGACTTTTTACTTACAGTCAAGTTTGTTTTTTATCAGTAAATCGCTTAAACCAATCTAGAATTTTCGACCTACTGTGTTTCATACACAGCGAAATTCGTTTATTCCGGTATTTATGGAATCGGCCGAAATTAGAGGTATAACCGGTATAAACTAATGTTTCGCTTTTATCAGTCGAAATTTGCCGTTCCCCCTATATTAGTATAAACTAATTTCATTCTATTCTCGCCAGATTTTGATCAGTCAGAAAAGGCAGCTTTCTATTCAGTATAAGTTCCTAGCATTACAGTCAAAAATTTTCAGTCAGTAACAAGAATTCTTGTCAGGCACAGTAGTTGAAGTAGTCTTATTCAATCTAAGCTTTCTTGTTACTGATAGGCAAATTTTGATCTTATATTACAACCGAGTATTTATTCGCATTGCGTTGAACTAACCCGATCTCTGGGAGTGATTTCGCGACGGCCAAGGGAATAGAGCCACTGCATCCGTCGCATGCCTGGCTCTTTGGGAATGCCGAAGAAGCGAATAGACGGTAAAGCCGTCTTGCGCGTCCATCCACAAAACGTACACCGTTCCATGACGTTCCTTCAAAAATAGATGGTGTTATTTCAGCGGCGCGCAGATACTAATGGATTGCTTTCACATCGCAGACTTAAGCTGACGTCTTAATGCGGTGTTGAAGTATAAACCCAAAGAACGTCTTTAAATAGAGTATGCAATGTGAAACTGGACCAATCATGGGAAATTGAGCGGTAGTAAACAGTCAGTATTCTGTGCAAAATAAAAAAGCACTTCCAAATATGGAATAGCCACGAAATCTGCATCGTTGAATGAAATGAGTGAATCAGAAATGCAAAAAATGCAATAAATATATCTAATCCTACCGACACGTTCAATCAAGCAGTACAAGTCACAATGTATTAGAGCTCAATCTTCGGCATAAAGCTAATTTAACTCGCTTACGTGAATGTGCAACGCTGCTGACCTGAATTGAAGAAGGCTAGCTTCTACCCGAAATTAGTCGCAAATATTCTTAAAACGCGCTTCGAGATAAACGTCTTTCGTCGCGAATAATCTCTGAGACAATTCGTTTCGAAACGAAATAATCAACAAAACAGACACTCACTAGCAGACAGCGCGCCAGAATTGCTGTTATTTCGAAGGATTCGTGTCTCGCGACGCTGCAAAATATAGCGCACAGTACAGAGTATCAACATGGTTAGGTGAGCCGATAATCAGATATTGCGCGCTCTGCCATAAACACAGGCACGCCACCTGGGATGAGATATTCTTTGGACGTACTGAAAGCGGTAAATACGAACCGCCTCTTTTGTATTTAGTGCCATTAATTTGAAGCAGCGAGGTCTTTTGCAGGTTTTCAGGATTTGTACAAGATTTTCACTGATTCTCAGTGATGACCTCTGTTGCACTTGACATTTGTATACTTTTACACGAAATTATGGTTGAATTAAATCTGAAGAAATAATAATTCACGTATACGAAACCTTAATCTAAGGATATGGCGAATATGGAAGATGATTCCTGCTAGATGAATAGAAAGTCAAGAAATGATTAGTTTACTGAACAAAATATTGGAAAAAGAGTTACAGAACTGAAATTGGAATATTTTGTTCTTCGATAGTTCCTACCTTCATACAAAACTATGAAAATTGCACGCAAAACGAGATAATGCCAAAGCTGGGATATATCTCATATTTTATCACTTTAATTAATAATTTAAATCTTTTAAGATTAAAACTTTAAGAAGTTAAAACTGACTACAACTTACCTAATTAACTAGCGTTTGAGAACTTTTTTGGTTTAAGAATGTTTCGTTGGAACACAACTTGGTAATACAACGTCTTGATACGATCATGACTCTACAGTAAACTGGACACAGTTTCGATCTCGACACTTGCTGGAATTCGTTTGTGATCTTAATTTGCAGAACTTGTTCAGTGTAATCGGTTCGGGCTTGCTTCAAATTAGTTCATGCAAATATTGTAATCGAGGCGAGCTACAACAGGCATACAGCTCAGCTGTTTAGTGCAACCAACCATTTCCACCGACTGCGCGGCCTTTCATTTGCAACCGCTTCGACATCTGTCGTTGTTATACCGCGATTGTCGATGTGTTCCCAAATCGTGCATCCTAGCCCGCTCGCGTTGACGTAATTTTCAATGCCAGAATCGCGCTCGCGTAATCGTGGTATTAAAATCTAGCTTGAAATGATGCAGAGTAGTAGGGTTATGTGGCCGTACGCTATTTTACTTCCGCTTTTCAGCAGAAAGCATTCGCGTTGGCCGAAGAGAGTGTTATAAATAAGGACGATGGGTGATTACGGACTGAGGCAAAGGCGCAAAGATGATCAAGATTATCTTCTGCCGCAAACATCCCACATAAAAGTGCGCCTTCCTCCTAAAACCAAGTCAGGACTCACTTGGTAATAAAGTTATGCTCTTCTGACTATTCTTTCAGTCTTCTGATGAGAAGGAGAATAACGATTCTTACGCAATTGTATTAATTGACTTGACCGCTCTTTATTGAAGGAAAGCAATTTCTTGCAAAATGAAATAGTGTTCTAGGCTTCGTGGATGAAATAGCTCTAATTTGTCGTGCGTTCAATTTTTAGCCAGTCTACTGCTTATTTCTCTTTTTGGGTCGCCCTAGAGGACTGGGTAGCATGTAAAGGCCGCAGAAAAGTTGAGGAAACTCTTCCTTTCACGCGATTCTGGCATTACTTATCACTGCAACATGAATTCTAACTTTGAATAGCAGTAATCATTCTCAAATTTATATTTTATTCACATTTGTCTACCAATAAAACATTGTGCAATGTAACTTGAATCGCGTAAATGCTTGAATATCGAAATAGCTAAGCATTTACTGCCACAATTTTGTGTTAGCCCATGACTGAGCTAGACATGTCCCACATATCAATTATCTATTGATGCTTTCTGCTTTCAGCTGCAAACTTCTGTTCTTTGTTTTCGTTGGATTGCCACTGTCTCTGGTTGGATTTGGCAGCTACCTTGTATTTACACCTGGTATCATCGATCCGCAATATTATAGGTAAGGCAATTGTTTACCGAATGTTTTACCATATCTAACATATCAGCAACTGATTTTTCGAACTTTAGTGAATTGCGCAGAACGATCACGCTTAGTTTCGATTGAGGAAGGTATACTTATTCTTTGATAGAATAAAACTGAATTATGTGCTCTTAAATAAGCCGATTGACTGGAAGAAAAGCGATTATAATTCTACCACTACCTGTTTCATACCCAATATTGTCTTGTATTCACAATTTTGTTTTGTATTCGAACGCAGAATCAAATGAAACTTTGGTGAGAGCAAAGATACGTATTATCCCAGAAAGGTAGAGCTAATTAAGTTTAGTCTATTTGAAGTTGCAGTTCTCAACTAGAATTTCTCATTATTGTATGCACAACACCACGATTATATAGTCAAAAAGTTTTGATCAGTAATAAGAAATCTTAGATCGAATAAGACAAACTGCTTAATGATCAATAGCGCTTCTTTCGATCAATCTAAGCACGTATAGACCAAGAAAAAAGTATCGTTCTTTGTGAAAAACGGTGTTTAAGCATCGGAAGGTGATCTCGTCTTTGCCATCTACTGTGCCTGGCTCGATTTCTTGTCACTGATTGGAAATTGTTGCCTTTATTACTCTTTGCGAATCTAGCACATTTCTTGTAGTATGCCTGAACCTCCCGAGCTGACTGGACCTCTGGCGGTGAATGACATGCTGACGAAGGCGGAGCGACTAATGGAAGGAGAAATATCTGGTCCAGAGTCCATTCTTCTTGATCAGGGTGAGGCGTTTATACTTCCTTAGATAAGCATTACTTATCGATATGGTACAGTTATTGAGCAAGTATAATTTTCCAGTAAACATTGTCTTTCTTGATTTACTCGTAATTTCTTTGTCAATAAGAGAGTATGCCGTTTGAATCTAGCAACGGTTAGATTCAAGTAGGGTTTGCGGGAGGTGAAGAAATACTATAGGGACGGGGAACGATTTGCACGAGATTTCCAATCACGGGGATGGGGAGGGATGTGCCTCGGGAAAGATAATCCATGGGATGGAAAACGGGGAAAAACTCACGGGATATCCCTGTTTCCGGGACGGGGGGATTTCCCATGCAAACCCTAGATTCAAGCAGGAAACTTGAAAAGTTTCTGTACTTTCTCGCTCATTCCGCTTTACTTCCCGTATTGAACCAGTGACCCCATAACTATAGACACGTATTTTAACTTGGCACGATGATATATCTTTACTTCTGATTAATGAAGAATTTAATTTAAAGTAATCATTCCTAATATGGCACGTGTAAATGCATTCTAATTATCAACTTTGCAGGGAAATTGTACACCGGCACATACAACGGCAAAGTTGTCGAAATTCTGAAGAACGAAGTGCTACGATTCGTCCGATGGGGTCCTCCTCCATGCGGTAAGGGCAGTTATTTCGCTAATACGCAAAGCGTTCAAATGGTCTCTTAAATTTTAATATCGCTTGTTTGTCTTGGTCGCCTATTATTCAGGATTATATAAAGAAAACCTGGAGAGTTAGGAGGAAGAGAATGGACCAATATTTGGTGAAAGATGGTTACTATGTTTAAATGAACTGGTTACCTTTGTGATGACTCTGTTGTGTATAGAAAAATTTACAAACTTTGTCAACGCCTCTCATATAGAATTTTAGGCGGTAATGGTCATTCACTCCTTTTTCTTATAGTTCTTTATTCTTGCATCATACTTCATAATCTCTGCGTACAATTTGAACGCTAATTTAACGAAGGTTGTTAAGTATATTTCAAGAGTGATGAATTATGACGAATGGCGGCGCCTCATAAACGTGAAGTTCTTCTTCCTGAATAGAAAATGACCACTATATGTCGGGATTTCAGGTTCCTATATCACTGAGCCAACTTGTGGGCGTCCTCTCGGAGTTCGAATGACTTCGAATAAGCAGCTCATTGTTGCCGACGCCTACTTGGGCATCTACTCCGTTAACATTGTGGAAGGTAAGGATATCTTTTAACTTCAATGACGTCATCTCGCAGGGAGTCTGCGGTGGGAGACAGTGGTGCGCTTTGAGGCAATGACGTGGTTTCATATCGCATAGATTAGTTAATGGGTTGATATCGGTAAGTTCAGCTTTATGCCGGCAAATAAGAGGAGCGGCCGATTTTGATCGATCTCAGAGGTCTACCGTTCTGAATTGTAAGGTGGACTATTATAGGCAAAAGCACTCGTCTAGTGGAAGGTGGAAAGGTCATTGACGGGCGTCCATTGAAGTTCCTGAATGACGTCGAAATCGTTCACGACGATTTGATTCTCTTCACCGATTCCTCATCCAAGTGGGACCGTCGTCGCTTCCTTCATATTGGTCTCGAAGCGGCCGGTGATGGAAGGTACGGTAGATATTTGTTGCATGCGGCCTGATATACTAATTTATAGGGTTGTAACGGGGACGGGAAATTCCCCGTTCCCCGGGGATTCCCCGTCCCCGGATTTTAAATTTTTCCCCGTCCCCGGAATCTGAAATTGTCCCCGTCCCCGAAATTCCCCGTCCCCGGAATTTCCAATTCTCCGTCCCCGTTACAACCCTACTAATTTATTTCTATCAAAATATTTTCGCGAGGAAGGAGAAATCAAGTCATTCACCATAGTTTGCGAAGATGAGCTCGATTTTTGATGCGAAAACATCGCTTTTCATCAAGAATGATAGTTTCTTGGTTTTTACGCACGTAAATTGATCGAAAGAAGCGCTATTGATTTTTTAAGCAATTTGCCTTATTCTATCTAAGATTTCTTGATGCTGATCGAAAAATTATGATCATAATTTCATCAAATATTCCCTCGATGTGGCGGCGTTTACTTTATTTCGCCTTGTAATTGCAGACTACTGAGTTTGGTGCCGTCAACTGGTGATGTCAGAGTTGTACTGGATGGGCTGCACTTTCCAAATGGCATTCAGCTATCGACGGACCGCAGCTCCGTTCTCATCGCCGAAACGACTATGGCACGCATTATCCGGTCAGATTTTGCCGTTTATTCCTTTTTGGTCTATTCATGTATTTGCGTTGTTTTTCGGTTTTACCGCGTGCTCACAACACTGATATCGATGTTCACTACCAAATTATCATTATTGTACAAGACATTAAAAAGAGAAATTCTCCGTGGTAATACTTGTTGAGGTTCCTAAATGAAGCCATATACCGGCGGTAAAGAGGGCAGATTGTTCAATCAGTTCTTTTTGCAGACGCAAAAATAGTTTTCCATTCATCCATTTTAAAAATAATACAATGCTAAAATCTTCATGTGCCGTGTGTGCTGTTGCCCTGAAATTAAACATAAACGTTATTCTCTTTAGTTATCATCTGACGGGACCAAACGAAGGTCAATCGGAAATCTTCAAGGAGAACCTTCCGGGCTATCCAGATAACATCCGTATGTCGTCTAATGGAAGCTTATGGGTACCGTTGGCGGGAATTCGACAGAAGGGTCACTTCTCGTTCCTCGACTTTCTTGGCAACAAGCCATGGCTCCGCAAGATTATCGCCCAGGTCGGTGAAAATATATATTAAATATTCTCAGTAAGTAACAGAGAGCTACAGGGAACACAGTAACACGCTTTGTGTGGCAACTTAATTGAGCACGTTTGCTGCAGGGTTCACTCTATTATCCCTTATCTCTAGGGTAGTGACATTTCATTTTCTTGGTACTGTTTAAAATATTACGAAAATATAGCTATTGCCGTTCTTAGTTCATAACTTTGCCATTCAGTTTCATAACTTGTGTTTTGCTTTATCCTGTAAAGGTTCTGAAATCGAATGGCGAATTTATGGAATTAAACGGCAACTGCAAAAAATCCATTTCCAACACAATTTTCAGGTGATACCGGAGGCAAAATTGGCGGGAATGTTCGGTCAGTTGAAACCAAAGCACTCGATGATCGTTCTTCTGGACGACAAAGGCAATTACGTCTCGAGTCTTCATGATCCTACCGGCGAGGTCATACCTGACATCTCTCAATTAGCCGATGGTGGAAATGTCCTTTATTTCGGCTCATATCATAGCGAATTCATCGGCAGGCTCAATTTAATCTGAGAATCTCCTTTGTTCGTACTCTCAGAGTAAACACGTGTTACCGTATTTACGGAAATAGTAGCACAGTGCTACTATTAACTCAGGCTTAGGCTTAGCATAAATATTTAAGCGATCCAGCATCATTTGGAAAAATTCCAAATCACAGCTCGAAAGAGACCCCCGAGTAGCCATCACTAACATCATTTTTGTCTCTGAGATTGCCGCGCACTTTTTATTATTTAGAAAAATAGGGGTGGGTGTGCTACTATTTCCGCGTGTGCTACTATTTCCGTAAATACGGTATTTGGATGCATAAACACCGCATTAGGTCGGTATTTAGTTACCCTTAACTTTGAATCTGCTTCAGTTGATTTTATATCCTGTTGCAGAAGTGTCCGGTATCATTTAGGGAGTAGAAAATGACACATTTCAGTGAGAGGAGAGAGGCATTTTCTTCCGACAGTAAAGTTTCGAACGTTTAGGAGCAATCAGAGACTTTCCTATTTTCCTTTGTACGCTCTCACACACACTGATTACGCCAACAGTTCACTACAATCAGTTTCTTTTTTTGTTACCGCAATCGCCTTTGATCAGTTATTGTGCCTTTACTGTTATTTGCACTATTTCACTTTGACATGTGATGACAGCTTGTTGTTTCTAAGTGTGATTTTTTTCTCTTCTGTAGTTGTTTGATGTCGAATTGTTATAGCATTCATCTTGCCACTTTTTTTCTATTCAAATATTGCTCTTTTGTGAAAAGATGCATTTCGCATATAAAAAAAACGGGAATGTTTCGACAGTTTTATGTGGGAGACTTTAGCAAATAGAGATTGTCATATTTAAACAGAAGATGATAATCTTGTAAGAGGTGCGGGTCGTTAATTATATTATCAGTTGTTAATTATTATAGAGTTCATTATGTCCTAGAATGGCAACTTGCAAATGAAATTGGTCTGGTGTTGTGCATCGATATCGGTTAATTGTTTCTTTCGATTATAATGATAATAAACGGTATTGGTGGAACATTTGACAAAGACAGTTGATGTATGAAATGACCGAGTGTGAAAAGAAGGTTGGTGTCATCGGCTAAGGTAATCGTTTATTTTTTTAAATTTTATTTTGCATAACTAAATCAATTCTTCCGAATGTAGTTCTCCACATGCGATCACCACAACTATCTGAGCGGCCGTTTGAATCTAGCTTTCGCCGCCTCCATACGTTCGCGATTCACTGCGCCATCGTCTTCTTAGCCGTTTACGCGGACATGTGTAGTTTGG
>NIUQ01001549.1:0-29223 GCA_002796945.1 Plectus sambesii
GCACGTTTGCGAAGAAGCACGGCGGAAGGGAGCACTCGTCCTTGCGCAGCAGCTTCGACACCGCCTAAAACGTCCTCTTTTATCGTACTCTTTCATAATGTTTATCATCCCATTCATTAATGTTCAGAATCGCTAAACATTCTTACATCTCCATATTATCAATGATAAATATTAATTATTGGCAATCGTGGTGAGATCCAACTCGAAGTTTAACCCTTCTCCATGTTTGTGGCAAGCTTTTTTGTTTCAAAGAGTAGAGTTACTGGCTTTTAGCTTCATTGTGTGTCATACTGACTGCGACTGATAAAGTAGCAGAAATTGCTACGCCGTTCATTCGACAGAACATTAAAAACGCAACTTCCCCAGTTAAACGCAATGCCTTCATTAAACTGCAGTATATCGAACCGTGGGTATAAGTATGAAACAGGGTCACGATTAGTAATCGAATTACGAATCTCGATGATTGTGAATACGGCCCCTGTAAAAGAGTCGCCCCATCGCACCCTATTTCTAAAAACTGTTACTTATCGCACTGCTGCGATTAAAATCGCCGAGGGCGCGGCGATTGGTCAGTTATTACATCAGCGCTAAAAATAATCCCCACGACGTTACGCCTCTTCACCATCAGCGCGTTTCCCGCGATTCTAATCGCAACAATTGACGTGACAACAGTTCCGTGAGACTGGCCCCCGGGTACAATCATTGAGCCGTGCTCGCGCTTAGCGCTGATTAAAATTAGTATGATGTCATCGCATTACTGAAATAATTCTGCCCAGACTTATTAGATGCATTACGTCAAGAATAAAAAACATTCAACCTAAAAATATTGGTGAGTCTTCGCGAAACCTGCCAGAATTATTTCACGAACGCAACTATGTAATATCCTCTAATATGAATCATGATAAAATGACTTTACTATACTATTCCAATTACCAAGAACGCATAAAGAGACATTTATGTGTTCTCAATAACTTGAGAGAGAATAAAGACACTATATCTCCTTCCACATTAACTCAAATCAGCCGATTAAAGTTGAACTCAAGGACTGCAAAAGCGAGTGAAGGAGAAAGAAAGAAGGTAACCTCATAGCATTGCTTCCAATCGCCGATGCCCTTGCGGGAGAAGCTGGTGCCGTCGTCGCGCTGGACGGTCTTGACGAGGTTGACAGGCAGGCAGGGGTCGCGTTGAGTGGTCTCATTGGCGTCGAACAACCGATCGCTAAGCGCCTGCTCGTACATCTTTTGCGCCTCGTTCACGCCGAAGCCCAAGAACGTCGTCACAAACAGCTGGTACGAATGCGTCGTGTCGTGATCGCTGCAGCCCAAATTGACCTGAATAAATAAATAAATCAGCGTTCGCATGCTTTTGTAGAAGGGCTATGTTCATTTTCACTGGCGATTTCAATGTGCTCGGGAGGGGACGATTTCAGAAAAGTAATGTTTAGGTGAGATCTAGGAATGTAATTATATTTCTGTATTGTCATCGCACGTATTGTGAATAAATGAGTAATGACATTGCAAATATGTAATTATATTTCTACATTTTACAACAGCTGTATGCAATAGGTCCCAAGGACATAATATGAAAGCTTCCGATGTCGCGTGCAAAACAAAACAAAATATAAATATATTACAATAGGATTTCAATTTCCGGCGCCTCGCATTTCTATGGAAATCAATTTCGCTAGCTTTCATTCAAAATCTAATTTAAGCATTTGATCGGAATATGCTAGTCAGATTAATTTCCCCCGCCATTGATACAAAGAGTCTAACCACATTGAAATCGACAACAAAACTGTGCAAAGTCAACTTTGAAAAACAACATACAACTTGAACGAGATCTTCACTATTGGGACCCAGTGACCCAGTGAATTCGAAGGCGATTTGCATAGAAGCGCCACCCATGTCGATCATGCCGACTGTCTTGGAGCGATTCTGACCGGCGGGCACTAAAATATCATATTTATCATAGCATCATTAAAGTCAGGATTACGGTAGTTCTTAGACAGAGACTAATCGGGCTAAAGGGCGACCGGTACGAGAGATCCTAAAGCGATTCTCGCCTGATTATAATGTTTGCATCCAAATAGCACCGTACCGCATTGTTATGGCCTCAAACTCTTACGTAACGCAGTTCAAATCACGCGCCTCCGATTACGGTAGCCTTCGCGTACCGGCGCCCTTTAGCCCGATTAGACAGAGACAGACACACAACTCTTAGGATAGGCAGATGAGTGATCTTTCGTCAAAAACGGTTACTACCGCGAAAGGGGAAATGTTTTTTGCATATACCAGATGTCCCAGCGTGCGCTCCATGACACTTCATTAGTTACAATTCTAGAATGGTTGGGAATCTCTAGAGTATTCCACATATCGCAATATACCTTCTAGAAAGATGTTCTATTCAGATTTCCTACATTTGTACAGTATTAAAAAGCCCAGTGGATCTACCCTAATTATTCGATTTTACTTGTAAATATCCTTCTACGAAAACCATAGGGCCTAAAATCCCTGTGCATACATTTGTCAAGCGACACTCTGTGACGCCAGACATATCTGCATCTAGAATGAAAGTTGTAGAGGTGTCTGCGGGGTGCGCACGCCTTTACCCCAAGCCTACTTTTGAATCCTCGGGATTAAGCGAGGAAAGTTAACGTTCAGTAGATCAGTTAATTCAACGCAAAGTCCTTACATGGTTCCTTGTCGTGCTTGAATCGGCCGAGGATATAGTTGACAGCGATCCAGCTGTAAACGCCCTCCCACTTGCCGGATATAACTTGAATGTGCTCGGGTAGAATTTGAAAGTTAAACAACTTGGGGAGGTTGGTGCGTAAATTGACAAGTATTGCGTCTTGCTGTCTGCAAAGCGCGCGAATAAAAGAAGGAGAGAGAGAGAATGGATGAGAGCTCACGCTTGGGGAACGAGTCGCATGCCGGCCGTGGCCAAGATGAAGACCTGTGTCGCCGCTCGCTTTTCCTTCGGAACATTCTCCGCTGCGTAATCCAGCAACGGCCTGATGTACTCTGAAACATACCGTTTCCACTTAAAACTGTATGCTTTTTAATTTTTTCAGGAAGCGTCCCATTTGATTGGAAAATATCCTACATGATTTGTAATGTGCGTTCTTATATAATGGAAAATGTACTGTTTGATTAGGAAGGTGGTCAATTTGAAGTAATTAAGCACTATAAACGATTTCTACTGTACCAAGAATCAATCATACTCCTTGACAATTGCTCAGATGACCGTAGCATAGCGCCGAATCGAAAAATCAACTCTTAACTAAAACGGCACTTACCACTGGCATTTTGTGGATATTCGGCAAACGTAGAGAGACCCGGAGAAACTTTCTTTACTACTGGCAGTTTGGCCTGATCGAGTACAGGCCGAATGTCGATGAGGTCGCGCTCGTTGCCCGTGTGCGCTGGCCAGCAGTACAGGAACAGGCGGGAGCCAGTGGAACCTGCGTCCACGACAATGCCATAGTTGAGATCGATATTTAGATCTTCGAGCGATTCTGCAATTATCCGTATCTTATCAAGTACGTAGACGATATGTCCCATCCAGCCGGATTGCGTTATAGCACGCTACACGCGCATGCACAGCATACCGTAGTAAATAAACGCATGCGCGTGTAGCGTGTCCCGATGTATACCGGGCTTATCGTTCCTGTACGTCTTACTTATTATCTGTCCCACCTTGCGCGTGTGGAAAACCGGTACAGTGAAATCCGGATATAATAAACTTATCGATTTCCCGAAAATTCCCTTATATCCGGGTTTCACTGTACAAGCTTGCCGCACCGTCAGTGTAAGCGCACGACAGGAGTACCGAATATAGGGATAATTTGGCACTCAGAAACGGCAAAAAAGTCTCTCCTTGACATACTGCGTGTTAAAGACAGGCTGAATTTGGCGTTCTACGGTATCCGGTCTCGACGCTCGTTACTGATCAAAAAATGTCCCTTATAAAAAAAGAGTGGGTGAGACCATCACAAAAACAGCAAAATGTAACAAACCGAGGTGGTCATATTTGCTGCTAGTGGCGTGAAGGAGGGGCGGGTGAGCAGACCTCGCAGTCTGCAACTGAAGCACAGCGAGTAGAATGAAACAACACAGTAGGAGCATCCCCAACGGCCATAACTGTCCTATCAAGGCGACGCGTACCATCGCGTCATGGCTGAAAACAGCGGTCACATGCGGCAACAAAAACAGATGATCAACGGTACTGGCTATTGCGAGACGACGCAAAGGCGACAGATCTGCAGAGAGCGCAAAGAAGCAAAGTCGTTCGCTTTACTCCAGCAAGTTGCATCAAATTCAACAACATTTTGTACAGAGAGCACAGTGGAAAACACAAGTTGAGCGTTTTGCGGCATCACGGCGCATCGATGGCTTCGCCATATTGAGGAGTTTCTCTAAATAACAAAACGGCCGTTGTAAATGACGATAGAAGCGCTGCGTGGTGAACTCACTTCAATTTGACGGCCACATGAGCGCAGTGTTTCTTAACATCGGCGCTGGAGGTGGGCAAGGCGGCTTCCTTTTCGAACATCTCAGCCATTTTTTGAAGTAATTCGATAAAGCCCAACGCGAGTGCTTGTTGACAAACGCGGTTCAATTCCTGAATGAGATGAGAACAGTCAGAAGGGGCTATTGGCGCAGAAAGTATAGTCGAAATTTTTCGATCAGTAACAAGAAATCTCGCCAGGCATCGTAGTTGGTATAGCTAAGCTCGGTTTTTGGTGCTTGAACACAGTTTTTTGCCAAGAATTATAGTAATTTCTTTTACGTGCGTAGATTGGTAGAATGAAACTCTATTGACTATTAAAGCAGTTTGCCTTATTAAACCTAAGATTTCTTGTTACTGGTCACCAAATTTGGACTATAGAGAAACGACAGTAACGCACTTGATAAAAGACAGCCTGCCGATCAGGCAGTTTCTTGACGTAGCGCAGAACCTTCTGTACATCGCTCTGCAGACCGTACGGCTCGACCCACCAAGTGGGGTTGGCCGCGTAGCTCGGTTTGAATCTCCCACCACCCACGGGGAACACCGCATCTTTGCCCTGCGCTTCCCCCGTGAACGGTCGGACGGTTAATTGATTTAGTTTGCCCAACCATGGCACAGAATCATTGCCTGGAAGAAGGATGTTGTATTTATTCTGTACTATAATTTTCGAAGAGGACTGCCGACGACTTACTTTGATGAAAACAGTTCAGCGTGAGGTTCGATCGCTTGCTGTCCGGCATGTGATAAAGCGCTCCGTACCAGTTTTCGCTGCAAACGGTCCATGAATATACAGTATATCCTCAGATACATACTACTTTTAACTGTATCCTGAGATGATGCTAGCAATCCATATTTTTCTGTATTTATTACATTTCCGCTTTGATAAGCATAATTTATTAAAGTGAAAATGAAAATGGTGTACATAAGATTACATCTTACAGCGAATGAAAGAAGAAATGGCTGAACTGATTGTTTCACGAAAGATTCAATTTATCGACAGAAGCCAGTTTTCTATTTAATTCTCCCCAAAGCTGTAGTAAATAAATGTATAATAAGAAACGTACCCGATCCTGCAAATAGCCGCCATCCCCTCGACTTTTATGCTGCCATGGAGCAGAACACAGAGATTCGGAGCGGAGTCTTCATCGGTGCCTTCTGAAAGAAAACCATTTCAACATAGTAATAAATGACAACTGTACCAAAATGTCGCACACCAACCACCCGTTCATATATCAGCCGATAAATACATAATAACATATGCATATAAATGCAAATCAGCGTACGTGACTGACTGGTAATCGTATTTTCTGCCAATACATTTGAAAAGTACAATTTGAAAGTGCAATTGATTTTGTTTACACTGGTAAATTATTAACAATCGGCAGAATTTAGCAGGTATGAGCGATTGTAAACGTTATAAACGACCTTTGCCCTGTACAAAAAAGATACGCAACCGAAAATTCGGGACCGACCATACCCGCTCGCTATAAGCGTAATACCATTATACGCGAAACCGCTATAAGCGATTTCTACTACATGTTCGACGCCTAATTGCCTAGCCAGGCAACGAAATCGGTAGCCTGTGAGTACCCGACAGCTGAATAAACAAAGAAGCTACAGCAACGAACTGGCTAAAGGGAGTACGAGGTGGCGCGTGGCGACAGGAGCATTGGAGATTTCGCTGGGTTTGATGAAACCGACGATGTCGATCTCGTGGGCGATGTCGGAGCCGTCGGGCGCCCTCGGGGCGGGGCACAACTGGACGGAGGTAGTCAAAAAACCGCAGCGTAGTAGAGAGTACGCGGGTGCGTAATATTTGCGTATAAGCTCGCCGAAGGTTTCAACTGCGCATGTCGGCGTGTCCGATGATAAGTACACCGGCTCCGTCGGGCCCTGAGCGCCGTTGTTCCTCGTCAACAGTTCCACGAACTGACGATGGCGCTCTGTTGACGCCGCCGACCGTCCGCACAAAAATACCGCGTGCAATACCGTCCGGCCCGGCAGAGGGAGAGTGATGTCGTCGATCGGATCCTAAACATATCCTTTTCTTTTTTAAGCACAATAATATCTTCCCTTCTTTCAAGCATATTATGTTCTTTTAATTTTTCCGTCAAGAAGAACATGACGGGTCCCCACGGAAGTCGGTGAAGAATTGCTTCTCAAGGCGTCCCTTCTTCTGACGAAACATCATTTTTTGTCACAAATCATTGTCAGTGCTTCATTCAAACGCTCAATTACTAACAGAGCGATATCTATGAATCTTTTGAGGAGTTATTTATCTGATTCAGTCATAAGAAAATTTCGAGCGAAGTAAGCTGATTTCGAGAATATTCGCCAAATGAACAAACAAGTACCAGCAGAGAGCCGCAGCCGTCTGTCACGATAATCACCCGGCACTCTGAGCCGTTGGCCCAACCGCGGCCGCACTGCTCCGCCGCCAGTCGCAATATCGGCGCCACGCTCGTCTTGCTCGACGTCTCCAACCTGCAACAACCCATACTAATCGTCGATTGCAAGGAGATCGATGAACCTTACTGAATAAGTGAACTAACAATCCCCGCTGCATCGCGTCCGAAAGGATGAAGTAGCGTTGCCTCACGAGAAAATGTAGCCTAAAATTGACCGAACCATCGCAGTTATGCCTTCGCGGATATGGCACAAATATACCATTTCCAATTGTACCACTAATAAAGACACTTTCCACATCCAACAGGACGGTCACCATTCAAAGAGGACATTTTATATACTGATTATATATAAACTGTATCCTGTTTATATTTAAAAGTGTCCTTAATAAAGTAAAAATGGTAAAGAAAACTTACCAGAGCGAATTGTTCGTGCTTGTTGCTACTATCGGCTAGAACCTGGAGGAAATGCGTCAAGGCGGCGATGGCCAGCGACTTGCGCGTAGTCGTTGGGTCCGTTCCTGCCACGGGCGCCCCCATCGACAGCGACACATCCAACGCCACCAAAGTCGGCATATCTCAATCAGTTTACTCGACAGTCGCTAGTTCACTGCTCTTCCCATGGCAAGATGCGCAACGAATTATGAAAATTGGCAGCGAGTAAACACACAAAGATTTTCTGAAATATTTTTTCGTAAACAATATCGTCAACGCAGAGACCTGCCCGAAGCGACGCGAATTGGACCGGCTTCGGTCGCTGGAACGGGTTGATGCGCGATCAAAATCGGCAGCGACGCGTTTTTAACATGCCACGTTCATTAAGGAAAGTACGGTATTCAGCGTATTCGTGACGAGAATGAAAATTTTCGAACAGTAGTTCAAAAATCATGTCGCGACAAGGTCGTCCCTCGAACAGATGACCAAGCCAGTTGCCCGCTCATATGTCGCTTCGAAAATATTCCTCGCACAGCTCGTTACGCTCCCTCTATGCGCAAAGAAAGATATTAATTGCACAAAAGACGGTTTCAAACAAAGCAGCCTAAATTTCCACGGCATTCAGTCACAATCGTCCAGTTAGAGAGAGCATACAAGAGCACTAATGAGCGAGCCAAGGGGAACAATTGATTCGTTTCCAATTAGAGGTTGGCGCAGTCAACAGGGCCAGCTATTATCCGACTCGATCATGTGATCAATAGGCACTTCCGGCGATTTGTCGTCTTGGGTCTCTTTTATGACAGATAAGCGAGACATTTTATCTGATCCGACTTGGACGCCGCCCAGAGAGCCTTCCTCTAAATCAAAGAGCAAATACGGGCGCGGTCGCCTCGTAACAATGGGCGTGCGACAGCGTGTTGGTTAAGTCACATTGCTACACACGCGAAGCCCTATCCCTCCCCGCTCCCCGCGGTCTGTCGAGTCGTCGACAAACACTCGACTTTGACCGCAAAAGGCAACTGTGTACGCCCGAGGTGGTCATTTGTGGCGCTGCGTGCTGCGTCGGCGGCGTGTCAACATAATGGCGGATTGAAGCGAACGCGAAAGAAACGACTGCGATCGCTGACCGGAAATGAGACTCGACGGGGAAAAGTCGGTGTCGTCTCCTATCAAGCTTGTGGGATTCTACCGCCGCGGAAGTCTGCTCGCTGCGCCTTCGACACGACGACGACGGCGGCGGCGGCGAAGGCAACGACGACCGAGTAAGCTGATGATTGTGCGCGAGCGTGTTTGCCGGGAGGAGGAAGCGCCGTCGGCAGTCCGCTTCTTCGTCGTTACCGGCGCACAGCCGCAGAGCATTCAGTCCATTTGCCATCTCATCGCCCGTATTTTCCTCCTTCCCTCTCGCCCGACCATTCGTCGTCGCGTCGCCATGAAGCACAAGCAACGCGCGCTTATCCGCGCTATTCTCTTTGTTGTCCGCATCCAGCGCATTGTCGGCGTCAGCAGTCAGCGCATTCGCTCCATCAGATCGTCCATTCGCCGCCGGTGTGTCAACCGCGCCCGCATGACTCCTGTCCCCACCCATTCAGCATTTCCGCCCGCTGTCCGATGACTGATTACGCGTCTGATTGCCGGCGAAAGAGTCGTCGTCGTCGTTCAGAGCGACCCTTATCGAGCGCTCCGTTACAGGTCGCACTCGACTTCGCACAAGAAGGCCAACGCGCCGCAACTGGTCGAACACCGTAATAGCGCTCCTATCAATCGCGCTTTCTGCCTGGCACCGGACGAGTCCTCTTCTTGCTACTGTAAGTTGTTGTACTCGACATTAGTGATCCAACAAGTGATCCGATTACAGCCGACTGTTCCTGGCCGGGCGATGAGCAGCGCTCTTATTTACGCTTCCGGACAAACTCGGCTGAGAGCCGTCGCTCTTGCGGTCGACCATCTCAATTTACGGACGACAGTGCCATCGCCGGCGCCGCCAGCCGTCTGTCGACGCCCATTCCCGCCGACCACCCAGTCAACTGCGACAAGCGTCCACACCGATTCGGTTGGTTGATTTTCATGGTTGATTTTGCCACTCAATTTGTGAAATTTGTGCGTGGATGAGAAAGTTGCAATGAGTCAGTGGGTCGGATGATTACCTGTGCGCACATAGAGCGACGTCGACAAGAGAGAACGTCGTTCGGTCGTCCATCTCGCACCGGCGCCATTGTGTGCGTCGGCCGCTCGGACCCGAGTTAAGGCGAGGCGGCGTTGGGCGGGCGTCGACGCCGAATATGGGGCGCAGCCGATGGTACCGCACACCGCCGCCACCACCGTGCTGCTCTTTCTTTCGCCGTCGGCCGGCAGCGTCGCTTCACTCTTGCGAGCACGCCGCCCGTGCGCGGAAATCGCGAGTGGAAAAAGAGCTTCTCCAAAGTGACGGCATGCGACCCCCACCCTTCCTCCTTCTTCTTCTCCCTCTCCTTCCCCCCGACCAGCCCGGGACTTATATGGGCGGGTGTTAGTGGGACCGAATAGGTCGGGGGCCGCCCGGCCTGTCCCATTCAATGTCGCCAATGACCTCGAGCGACGGCGTCTCGGGGCGACCTCGCGGAACCTCTGTGTGGCTGCGGCCGATCGAGGCGACTCGCATGCCGTATTTGTTGGCCAGTTCGGTCCGTCCTCTTATTTTTGTGTCTCTTTCGCTCCCAGGTGGCCGCCGTTATTCGAGTCGATTTACGACGCATCGAGTGTGTCTTAGTGTTACCGCGGGTCACTGTGCGTCGTCGTTATGCGCGCTAAAGTAATTGTCTTTTATGACGACGAGGCGAGGAGGTTATTCTTGGAGTGCGGCGAAGCCCAGCGACGGATGGCGAACTTAGCCGTCAAATCGACGGCCGTATGTTGATTGGACAACGGCGGTCGTCGTGCACCGCCGCCTGTCCGCCCGGGCGTTTCGCACTGTCGCCCGCCGGCACGCCGGTGATGCTATTTGTCTAACGAGTACCGGAGAGCGCGATCGTCGACTATTTGATCGCCAAGGAAAAAGAATTTTCGTTTCAGCCAACTTCACCGTTATGAGCAAGCCCTACTCGCTGTCACTGATACGTAGACAAGACAGTTTCGGCGCGCCCTCCATTCGCAAGCATATCATCGTCCTCGGTCACAGCGAGACGCACAACATGGCGGCTCGCAGTATGCTCCTACGCCGCCAGGGCAGCTTCAAGGAGTCCGGCTCAATGCGCCAGCGCCCACCTATGCGCCGACAGCACACCGACGACCGCGACAGTTCCCCCAATCGGTCAGACCATTCGCCGTGTTCCAATTTGCTGCCTATATAGAACCGGTCGGTGCGCTGATTGTGTATGCGCGTCGACGTCGACTGCGGCGCGGCGGCGCCGCAGCACCCCGAGATTGGGCCTTGCGACTGTCAGTCAGTCTGTCCGTCCTTTCGTTCCCATACGTCGTGTCGTTGTGTTGGGGCGTCGGCATCGTGGCGTGTGAACTGACGTTGCTCTTTTTCAGCGGCAGCACCAAGACCCTTCCGGCAACAGCCACTGCAAACGTCGTCGCTGCTCTGTCGGGCGAAAAGGGCGTGGGCACGCCCGGTCCTCAGCGATTCGGTACGACCTTGTCATCATCGTTTGCGATTGCTTACTGAGGGTCCTGGCTCCGGCTGGCGCGCGCCACTAGATCGATCCAACAAATTTGCCGCTCTCTGATGTCAATCCCCGTTCGCGCTTCTATTTTGAGGACGATAAATGGATTGACGCCCGTGACGTCGTCAGTTATCTGTGCGTTTGCAGTGCGCCGTCAGTGTAGTACAGAAAGCCAATGTAGCGACGGGGGCGGAGCGCAGCAGTCGTCGAAGAAGTCGTCCCTCGCACTCAACCGGGCGGATCGCAAACGGATGGAGAAACTCCGAGAAAACATGCGGTCTATTCTTGGTGAGCGGAGGAGGAGTTGATTTGCATTGATCTTTGACAATTTGCCAATGGCGTCGCATTCAATTTCGAATCTTAACCATCGCAGTTAGCTGACGTCATGCTACGGCAATCGCTGCCCACCCTGACCATATACCGTCATTTCAGCGGCATTCACCGCGGTTGAGCAAGACGATATTGGGACAATAAAGACGATGCTGCAGCGCGGTGATATAGACGTTAATGGGTAGACACTATTTTAGTCCCTTGTTTTTCACATTATGCAAGCGGCGTCTGATTGCAGTGAAAACATGGACGATTGGACTCTCCTCGATGTTGCTCTAATGCTCAATCATACTGAAGTTGCGCTCTTATTGCTCAAATATGGTGCTCAGGAAAACTCACGATGTAAGACCGGATCGAANCTCTCCTCGATGTTGCTCTAATGCTCAATCATACTGAAGTTGCGCTCTTATTGCTCAAATATGGTGCTCAGGAAAACTCACGATGTAAGACCGGTCGAACGAGTATGCTCAAGCTACATACACTTGCACTTTTGCAGTCGTTACGAATGGAAGTCGTATGAAAAATCTCAAGACGATCTTGGACAATGCAATGACGCGATTGGCCGAGCTGAATATTGCTAATCATGCGAGCGGATCTTCAAAGGTAACAATCCAACTGCATAAAATAGTGCGTAAAACAGAGGATCATTTAGGATGCTGAGAAACAGCTGAGTGCATGCGAATCTCGCGTCCACATCCTGAAGAAAATGAAGGTGAACCTGGATGCGGCCCTGCCGCCCGGATCTCCGCGGAATGTCGAGGTCCAGATCGGCAGCGCCAGCTCGTTATTGGTCAGCTTCGAACCGCCGGCAAATCAGTCGACAGCTGTAGTAACAAAGTACAGAAGTACGACACATTACGATTTCATTCTGAAAGAACGTCTGAAATATTCAACGACCACGTGTATTGCAGTCGACTGGGCCAGAGACGCGCAGTTTCATCAGATCGCCGGGACGATGGTGCTCAAGGATCTGCGACGTTTGGAAGCGAGCGTGCCCGAACTGCAGACCGGGACGACCTACTATGTTCGCGTGACAGCCGGCAGCCTGGGAGGATTCGGCGAGTCGACACTGTCCAATCCGCCCTGCGCCACCGTGTCGAGTATGTAAAGAATCGCCCGTGCAGTGCAGACAGTGGCGTGGGTTCGGGCTTTCGGGATTATGTCCCCAAGAATTGTCGTCACTCCCGTTGGCTACCTCTTTTTTTTTAAACAAAAGGATCGCTCGCTTTTTTGTCCAGTATGCAGCAGTGCACTCGTGTTGGCGAAGTGAAGTGGTTCCTTTAAGTTTATATTGGCAAAAATTGGCCTATTCCCCGAGGCTCCCGAGGCGGCCGGACGTTCGGACCGCCTAGGTATGAGACATCTGCGGGGTATTATATCCCAACGGCCCCCATCGCCCGTGTATGGTGCGCATCGACGTCGATCAATCAATCGATCAATCAATCGACCGATCAATCGTTTCAGCATGGCAAAATGTACCCACCGACCAATCGCGAATCGCTCGGCCGAACAACGACCACCTGAAGGCAATTACGACATTGTTCCACGAGGTGAATGAGTTGCGACAAGCGTCAACTTGGGAGCAAGGTCAGTATCGTTTCGTTTGACTTGCTCGTGCGATCGACGTTCTCAAGACCCCGATTGACCTTGCAGTTTTTCCCAGCTGCGAGCACGGACTGAAAAAGAAGAGGACTAGTTTTCGCAACCTCTTCTCGGCCGGAAATAAGTTTCAGAAAACAGTCAAAAAGTGCGCAAATCTCATGGGAGTTTGTTGATAATTCTTGCCATTCCAGGGGCGTCTATTTGGCCACGATAATGTACAAAGACGACAAGATTCTGTGCACTGTTGACGACATCCTCCCGGTGATTACGGTGGATGAAGCGGTCACTTCCGTGCCAGCTTCGGACTTAAACTGGCTCATGAAAATGTCGTGCAGCTGGGAGGACTCGAAGACGCTGCAGCACGACCTGGGCGACGCGGCGAGTTCGTCGCACTCGCTGCAGTTTCGCGGCAAGCTCATCGAAGCGGCCGCTCAGATGCAAGCGGCTTTGGGCGTCAAGGACATTGGCCGATTGCACTGCCGCCCTATCACCGACGGTCAGGGTACAGTGCTACTCGTAACCGTTCACTTCGTTGCCGACGCTAAGGCAGTGCAGGTAATCCCCGCGTACCCTTTCGCCCCTAATTCGTCTATTTGTTCGTCTTGTGCAGGGGCTGGCTGTGAAGTGGCTGCCACTAACCAAACTACTGCGCAAAAAATCAACGGTCGCCCTCACTATGAGCGTGTCGGCGCTAGAATCGTTGATGGGCTCTCTGCTCGACGTGCTCAACTTTTACGAATCGTCGCATATTCCACTGGACCGCGGGCTCTACTTGTGCTACATGAAGATGCACTCGAGTATGAACGAGATCAGCGTGGTCGTTCCAGAGAACCTACCATCGGTCCTTCCGTTCGTCTACATGCGCAACAACCCTCACGTATCACAGTATGTCGTCATTCACCCGACACATCTCCCATTGGATGTATATTTGCGGCGATTTTTTCAGAGAGGAATGGGAATGGCTTAGAACGCTCGACACCAATCAGGCCGGCGATATCAAACCGACTCCCCTGCAGTTGGCCTTCCAGTGGTCGCTGGTCAGCGCCGCGCGAATTCTGCTCGAGGACCTCGATGTCGACCCCGATCATGTTCCATCGCATCGTCTGTACCGTCTTCAAGTGGTCCAGGTGCACTCGGACGTTTCTTTCATCCTGGTCGTTCCCAAAGTCGAAGACGTGTGCTCCGCGCCAACTCAGTCGCACACAATCACTGCGACCGAAGAAAAACGCGGCTGTCTGTCGCTGTCTGTTCCCGTGTTCGAAATGGGTCTCCGACCGGCCTCGGCCCTCAGGTCTGGCCCGCGTCGCAGTCGTGCAACAGTCCGGGCTCCTACTTGCAATCGCGCTTCACCACCGGAAACCGTCGACATTTGACGCCGTCGACGCTTGAGCGCACCCATTCCGATCCGAATGCGCTTCAGTCGGGCGCCGCCAAGCCATTATCGCCGCTCGTTCGGCACGCTTACCCGCACGCGCACGAGCATGAGTATGTCAACTGCCAGGAGACGCCGCATTCGAGCGACTCTGAAAGTACAATCTCGACCGGACCCAGTCGGTATCAGACCGTGTCCGATACGGAAGCTGTGCTGAAAAGCCGGCGCTCGGAGACTCATTCGGAGGACTTATCGGGGATCGACGAACTGTACGTGCAGTCGCAACGACCGACGCCGCCGATGATGCGCTCTTCGACGGCCAGTCCGACGACGTCGGCGACGACGACGGCGACAACGACGGCGTGCTCGAGTCGAGCGAGTTCGCAGACGCCGCTGGCCAACGGCGTCGTGCGCGTCTATGCGGCCTATCCGTGCGGTTTGGCGCGAGGGACGAGCGTGAAATTGCAAATAACGCCGAAGACGACGGCCAAAGAGGTGGTGGTGCTCGTGGTGCAGCAGCTGAACAAGGCGGTGCAGATGAAGGCGCTGCCGGGACCCATCTACAGCGAGTTGGACTGGGTCGATTTCTGCCTAGTGGCGGTGATTGGCGCGCGCGAGCGCTGTCTGCGCGACGACTTCGCTCCGCTGCAGCTGCAGAACCCGTGGGCGAAGGGGCGGCTGTTCGTGCGTCGACGAGACAATCTGCTCGCGGCGCTGGAGTTTGGAAACGAGGCCAAAGTATGATCTGATCACATTGCTTCACTCCCCCCAACAAGTCACGTGTATCGAATATTAGCAAAGTTTATGTACTGTATTATGGGCGGCATTTAGATACTGTTTATCGCGCCTGTGCCGACGCGACGAGCGTCGCACTATAAATTTGCATAAATGTAATAAGTATTGCCTAAATGTGCATGTCTATCTATAATGCCACATCTCGCTGTGCCGTATTATATGAGGCTCGCCGCATTGACTGCGCTTTAAAGATTGCAGACGAATAAAGACGTTTTTCTTCTTCAAAATGACGAACAAAACAACGTCAAGCCATAAAATTGACTGCAAGAGTATACATGCGCATATGGCCGCATCTATATATTCATATCATCGAGTCAGCCGGAGGACTTTTTTTTAGTTACACTTTTCTGTACTCAATTCAAAAAATAACAAACAATACGTAAAGCTACCGAAATTTAACACGCGCAATACAAGTTCGTAAAATGACACCGAACGACTAGACGACAATGCCAAACCATTACGATAGTGTTTCATGCAAAAAAGAGAAAAACGAGAGAAAACAATTTTGAAGGACGCTATCATTAACGGCGATTACACACACTCCGAGTCGACGTATACACAAGCACAGTACGAATGAGACGCATAAATAATTCGTCAAACTGTTCCAAATTAAACGCGCGAAATCGCAGCAAGCATCACAAGCGATAATAATAAACTGAAGAAGTAATCGATTCTCGCAATCTTCTCAAAGTAACTGCTGTTATGCCTTAAAATTTAGATTGAACTCGAAATGAGTGGAGGGATGCGAAACGCTTGTGACAGAATACCAAAGACGAACGATTGTAACACTTTGGCATCCGGAAGGGAGAGCCGGCGAAACAACTACTCGACGAACATCGGCCAACACAAGCGGGAACACCGCTGCATTGTCGTGTTCAAGCAGATATAAAATATACGACGATACGCGTTCCGCAGATCGGGCGATCCGTCGAGCGGCGCCGCGTGATACCGCGCGAACCGCGCGGGCGACGGTCGAGCCGCCGCCAATGCCAAACGAAATAGCAGTTCGGCCACAGACCGCCGACACGCGACTGACCAAGTCGAACAGAGAACCGGACAGCGACATGAGGAACAACGCGATCAGAGCGACTGACTGCGAGCAAAGGGGCCGGCAAGAAGCCAGAGACCGCAATAAAAGGAGCGGCTGAGACACTCAGGTCATCAGTTTGACGTAGGAATTATAGTTGGACACGTCACGCTTGAGGATTTCGCGGACCGGACCCATGACGCGCTCGAACCGCGCACGGTCCATCTTCACACACTTGAGCGGCGTCTTCGCGACGACGGTGGCCGCGCGCGGTCGGTCTAACAGCAGCGCGATCTCGCCTGCAAAACATTGCTCATTATCGCTCATCATCGCTTGCTATCGCATAGCATCGCTCGCCATCGCGACTGTCTCTACACTCCTCCGCGCCGAAACTTCACCTGCACGCACTTTCTTTAGCCTCTGGCGAATATGTCGATAATTTACACGCCCACACGAATTATTGTATAGGATAAAAATCGGAAAATAGCAGCGCCTCGAGGTACAATCATCAATTGCACTTCTTAGAGTTATTTCGAAATGCATACTATTTTCGCTCTCATAAACACATTTTCCTATTTAAAAAGAACACTTCCCGAGTCGAATCAATATGAAAAGTGCCCTCTTTGATTGGGAAAGTGTCCTTATCAAAGTAGAAAAGGTATATATGGAAGCCAAGAAATGGTTGCTCTTATGCAGACCGTCCTAAACCGCGATTACCACCGTATATTCTTTCGTGCAGGCGTGTAAATTATCGCTTTATCGCCATAAGCTATGAAATCGGCGCGTAAGTTTCGTTTCGGTGAAGATGATTGCGCTAACGTACCGAAGTAGTCGGAGGGACCCAGATGGCCGACGTTTTCGAAGGGAGCGTCATCGCTGCGCTTCTGCAGGACGTCCGCCTCGCCCTCGGCGATGATGAAGAACTCGTCACCCGGCTGGCCTTGCTCCACCACGTGCGTGCCCGGCGCGAACTGGCACACTTCCAATGCGTCCGCTACGTTCGCGCGCTCCCACTTGTCCAGATCGGCTGAAATGCAACAACAACAATTAAGGAAAGTTGACTCCACTGCTCTCTCTCTTTCACGTCGAAACGACGCCTGCACGCGAATTCTCAAGCGTGTGGGGGAAAATCAATACTTTGCGCGGTTAATAGAAAACAAAATACTCGACATTTCTTGTCAATAAGGACATAAGTAATGACTGGTACCAGGCAAATTGCCCTAAAAGTACACAGCTCTCGTTTCTACTATCCTAATGCACGTATAAATCAAGAATCTATTAGGATTTTCGGCAAAAAAGTGATATATCGCCACGGAAGGCGACGCTTTGTAACGGATCGAAAAATTTCGCGAATACACAAATAGCAATTGGTGCGAATCGTGTGAATAATTGATTTCCCGCCAAACGCATGAACCAAACACGCGCAGTCTCATTCCCGAGCGGAGCAAAGTCCGCTCTCCTATCCGCCACGCAATGACTTCCTTACCAAGAATCTGCACCTTGCTCAGGAACTCATCGTACAGCTTTCGCTTGCGAATAGTACTACCCATGAGAATGCGTCGATAGCTCATTCGATCGATGGCCCACAACTTGACCGCTGTCTTGGCCTAAACACAATCATCAGAGAGAGCAATTAAATGCAAACTGCGCGGTCATCACACGTTGAAAAGGATGTATCGTATACTTTTTCAGCGACCTATGACATTGATGCTTAACGGGAAGTTAATAAAAAAATGTAAGAGATAAGATTCGCAGCCATCGCTGTCATAGGTTGCAGAAAGCAATGTACGGTAGATTTCTTTCAGATTGGGGTGACCGGAGTTGCCCTTTAAAGAGGCAGAGGTCGTCGTACCTTGACGGTAGCGGCGCGCGGCGTTCCGTAAATTAGCGCCAACTCGCCGAACGATCCGCCCTCCTTGATGGACAGCACAAAGTCGTTGTTCACGTAGACTGCCACCTCGCCCGAATCGATGACGTAGAAGTTGTCGCCGTCTTCGCCCTGCTGAATAATCACCTCATCCGGCTGCTTCTCCACCGGAAACATGGCGTCGAAGATATCTCTGCAAAGTACGCATTTCATGCAACGCTATCACGACGACTTGAAAAAAGTATCGTCAACATTTTTTTGGTCAGGAACAAGAAAAACATGTTTTTGTCTCTCGCTATAGTTCACGCCCGAAATACAACTCGCGTTGTCGCTAAGCGAAAAATCAACAGCGAGACCACCGGCTACAAGCGATACTTAAATAAGTTATTCTCACGATTTGACAATTTCTGCTCTGTAATCATAAGAGAATATAATGATACGAACTCATTCTATCGCGTTCAAATCTATTTTAATCGCATAATCATAGTCAGGCTTGACCAAAATAATCTCGATCTCAGTAGATATATACAGATTTGCTCTGTCCGATTAACGACCATTACAGTACTGACTTAATCGAGTAGTTATTGACGAAGGGATTTCGACAAAATAGACATACTTTTGCTCATCGGGGTCGAGATGAGAGAAGAGAATGTTCTTGCACATGGCATTCTCGAGCGCCTTTCGCACATCCTCGTCCTTGGGAATGATCACCTTGGTGTAGTTAGCCGCCTCGTTCTCATCGGGCACTTCCGCGGACACGGCGAGTCGTCGCCGACCTCCGCTCGGCATACGCGGCTGCTCCTCCAAAGTGTCATCTTCTTCATCTTTCTCTACCGCAGCGCCGCTACTTTCCTGCAAACGTCGCGCGTCAACATTCCATCAAAGCGCGTCAACCACCCCAGTTCGCACTTTGGCTCTGTTCTGCAACCGCCGCCGTTGTGCGACCCCCCCCGCCCGCCCATCGGACGATCATCGATCATGACGAGCAGTCGTTTCCCCGCCCAGAACCCTTTCGGCGCCCGCCGGAACCGGCTCGCATCTCGCGCAATCCGCAAACCGAACCGGTCCAATACACATGCCACATGCTTTCCGCTACGCAAAACCCCCACACACGCACACACACGCGCGCGCACTCACAATCCAAACGTCCAAATGCAACGCTCCATCGACCCCCTCATACAAATGTGCAACAGCCGCAATCGCACGAACGCTTTGCGATTGGGAAAGGTTCGCGTCGATCGAAGAAGGAAGGGAGAAAAGAGAGTCTTCGCCCTTGGCCGATGCAACACGAGCCCCGGTCCCCGACATGAGCCGCTCGTCGGCGACGACCACTCGGCATCGGCGCGCTATCGATCTTGACGGACGGAGAGTCGCCGGTGACGTCAATCGTAAAGAAGCGGCAGTGACAAATCAACGAGTTTGATTGGATTGGCGCCCAACGTGGCGCAGTGCTTGCGCGGCTCCGGGCGCCATCCGCACGCCATTCGCGTTCGCCCACGCGCCGAAAGTAATACTCCCGACTTCCCCCGCGGTTCGTACGCGTCAATGATACACACACACTCTCTCTCTCCGCTGCTACAACCTGAGTAATCTCTTCCGTCGGCGGACCAGCGGGCGGCTTCTCGTGAAAGTCCTCCACTTCGAGGTAGAAGGAGTCCTTGCGCCGCGCGCGCGGCTCCTTCGCATCGTCGTCCATATTAGGAGGCGGAGCGTTTTCCACGTCGTCGGCGCCCCGCATCATGATCGGGTCTGCTAGAGTGGCGCCGGGCCGCACTCCAAACGCACGTAATGACGCCTTGCCACACTCTCACACACAGACACACGCCGCAGACGCGACAGCGACGGTGAAACTGGCCGGCTGCCTGGTCGATGACACACACACAGGACAGTGAGTGCGAGTCGAACAGCCCCGCGCGACCGCCGGCGGTAGTCGGCGCGTCGGGCGGGCGGACACGTCAGTGCGCCTGACTGCGATAAGACCATCGACGACGTTCGTCCGCCGCCGCCCTCCGCCGCAGTTGGACAACGGCGCGTGATGGGTGCGTCGATAGCGCTCGACGTTGTCGCCGCCGTCGTCGTCTACGAGCGACGGCAGATAAGCCCCTACAGCATGCTCCGCCGCCGATGCGGAGCTGCGGAGCCTTCGCCACCCTGCTAATCAGGGGATCGTCCCTCCCTCGTCCCCCCCGGCAGTCGCTACACCGCTCGTCGACGCTCTCCTACGGCGCTCGCTGACGTCACGGAGAAGCCCACGTTGCGCGAACCTTTACGGGTAGTTTCAGAAGCGCCTTGTTGTGGTCGTCGTCGTCGAAGTCGCCGCCGGGGCCGTGGCCGTTGCCCGCCGCCGCCTGCTGCCGCCTCACACCGCCGCCGTCGGACACCGTCGTCGCCCCCTTGCGACACGCCGAGCCCATGCCGTGGCGGGCGCCGCTCACTGGATGTCGTCTTCGACCATTGAGCGGCCGACGCAAACGCAGCGGGCAACGCGCCGTTAACGGCAGCCCACGGCGCCCAACGGGTTGCCATAGTGGCGAGGCACGGGCCTAGCGACCGCTTCTCACAAACTAACCGCCGTTCCACTTACTTTGCTCATTATTTCCGCACTGCAGCAGCAACGGCGAGTGGCGCGTGGGGCGGTCGTTGGCTGACTCGATTTGAGGGGCGGACGCCGCCGCCGACCGCAGCAACCACAGACTAGGGGGGTGAAGGGAGCGGAAGGGAGCGCGCGTTCCTTGGGCAGCAAGCGAGCGCGGCCGCAGTCCGATTGCACCGTCGTCGCAAACACCAGACACAGACCGGACCGCCAGTCGACAATGTACACTCGGACAATCGCTCGGAAGGGGGAACCAGCCACCCAGCCGCCGCCGTCGTCCCTTTGCTCGTCGCTGCTCTGCCGGCACCGACGCCGCAGTCGACGGTGCTCGGTGGGCGGCAAGCGCCGAGCGGCCGCACGAGCGCTATTAGCCGAACCGATCGAAACCTATCCCTTGGCCGTCGTTGTGCGCTCAATTCGGTTAGCACCAAAGGCGTTGTCAGCCCCTCTTACCGGCTTCGACTGCTGCTGCTGCCGCTCGTCCGAGACGTCGGCGGCGGCGCCGGCAGTCGATTCCTGCTTGCGACCGCGTCGACCGAGCGTCTCATTCAGGGACTTGAGCGGCTGTCGAATCCTGCTCTGTTCGGCGCCCATGGTCGTCGCCGATGTGGAGAGCGGCAGGTGGGCGCAGTGGGCAATAATCGAATAAGGCGCTTCGACGACAGCACTAGCGCCGTCGACTGTCGACGGACGTGGCGAGATGCGAAGGAATAATGCTCTCGCTGCCGGCCGCCCGACGACCAATAAACATACGGGGCGGTCGAAGTTCGGCTTAAAACGCGGGAGCGAGCGGCGCCACGCCACAGCACTGCCGTCCGACGCACACAACGGCCGGTCGTCGTCGGTTCCAAACGGCGCCGATACGAGGCGCTTCCCGCCCGCTACTAGGCCTCTGCGCGGCGCGCTTACGCCGCCGCGTTCTTCGAGACACAACTGTGGGATTCAGTCGGCCACCCCGCGCAAAATCGATACGCCATCCGTCCGACCGGCCGGCCCGCAACCGACGCGCGCGCTGCCACTTCGACGACACCGATCAGCCGTCCATCGCCGCCGTCGGCGACCGCGCCGACAAACGAATCGCATTCCCCCTCGTCACCGCCGATTCCACCACTCCCCTCCTCCTTCTTCTTCTACCCATCAACCCCATCAGCCGCCCACACACCCACCTGAGCGTGTTGCTCCTCCAGCTTTTCAAAGTGCTCCTTCAGGAAGGTGATCGGGTTATCCGGCTTGTGGATGCACAACTGCACGATCGCATCCTTGACCAATTGCTGCACATTGTGACGCTGCACGTACGCTTGGCACTGCGCCAGCTGAGCTTCCTCGCCACCGGACGCCATTCTGAAATGCGCCAAATTCAAATTTCATGCGGTTCACACGGGTAGCGCGCACGGATGCAACGCGGCGGCGACGCAGTATTTCAATATTCAGCGCTGACGCATACAGAAACAGTCGGGGCGCAATCGGTTGAACGCGAAAAATGAAGTGAAAGATGAATAATCGCCATGAGAACGCGATTACGGGGCGCCATGCATCACTAAATATCCGTCGCGCGCGCGCCTCTGTTCACTGGCGCGAAGGTATTGCGCAGATCAAAGCGCGCAACCCCCACTGGTTTCGGGTTTAATATGCTGTTCGCCAAAAAATAATTACAACGTCTGATGATATCCGAGGTATTAACACGCGATTATTGTCGAAAAGCGCTCGCAGCGCACTATTTGATGCGGAGCGCGCACGATGCGACACACTTTCAATACTTCTTGCTGCTTCATTATTTTAGCATGAATTGCATGAGTGCTTTACTATTTAGTTCTTCAAGGAGAGAGGACGCGTTCACACGCGAGTCACGCCTGCTCTCATCGGTATAGTTAAAAATTCGCATCGCACGCTGCAGAAACCGCAAAATTCGATGGATTCTCGGTAATTGTAGGGGCGGGAAAAGCATGCGCAATCCTAGACGTCATAGAAACGAATAATTCGATGATGATGATGATGAGAAGCGAACGAGAATGAAGAAGACGAAAACCTCAGCCGACGAAATTTGACGGAAGAACGGAACTCGCAGAAAGAATGGAGAAGAAGTGTCTCAGCGAGGGCAGAAGAAGCGCCCGGTGCGGCTGCGAACAAAACGTCTCCGCAGGTCGTCACGCCAACCAACGCACGTCCGCCAACAACTGCCGCGCACACAACTACGCAAAATCCTACGACCCCGGCAAATCAGCGCTTCCTTCCGCCCCTTCCAACGCCGCCGCCGCTGACAAGGACACTCCGCCTCTCATCTCTACCTACCTGAAACGTGTTCTTCGCGCGCATCATCAACCCACGACAACTGGTGGCGGACGGATGTGGAAAAAATTATCATGCTTGCATGCATAAGGCTTCGATTTCTTTAAAAAGAATGCTTTTAACCTCTCCTCCTCAAGAATGGTGTCGTCGTAATAAGACGATAAAATAATTGCAAAAATTGTCACTTCTTAAAGTGGACAGATATAGATGGGCAATTTGCTTCCCTCTCTCACCGAGAATGAAAATAGACACATGGCAGCTATCATGTGCAGCAAACTCGCTTCATCGCCTCAGTGTTGCTAAACACGTGTTTCCCTGTAGTAGCGTCATTCGCAAAGCGAACTCTCCTATTATTTCGTTACATTTCGTTACAGCTGCTGAGGGGACTTATCAAAATGTTCCTAGAAGTTTACTTATTCGCGGAAATTTCTTGTAATACGTTGTTATATTATACACGAAAGAAGAAGGGAGAACATGCGTTATCCTCTTTCTACTCTACTCATCGGGAAATTGAAGTTATATCGATTATTTGTGCAATAAATCTTCTTCAAATTCTTGTATTTTGAACGCAACAAACTCTGCTCTCTAAGTGATATAGCTCGGTTTAGCTTTATCAAATGAGAGCCATCATGCGATAATATCGCTGGCTTATCTCGCTGGCTTAGGCACGCTGAGAGAAGAGCGCGTCAACAGAGAGAACAGCAGCAGAACTCTTAACCTGCCAATAAAAAATACTGAGAATTCGAGTAAGAAGAGTGAGCAGATTGCGGCTTTTCGAAATCTAAAAACTACCAATTTCGACGAGGAAGAAAGAGCGAACGAGCCGCTAACAAGGCGCACGTTTGACCAAAAACTGAGTTAAGCACGAAATCGCGCGGCTTACATCAACGATCGACGACGTTTCGTGGAAAGTCCATCGGCTGGTTCAGCGGAACTAGTTGTAAACCATTTCGAGCAATCCGGTTTCCTTCACCATGATCATCAAAACGGCGAGCGCGCGAAATTGAACTGATGGCTAAGTTGGCATCCTGTTGCCTTGCAACCGCCAGCGCGCAGTGAGCTTCTACTCGATCAAGTTGCGAGAAAGGATGACGGCTCCGACGCGCAACAAGGCTGCCAACAACATCAATAGCTGCCCCGTCGCTCGGCCGACCATGATCACCGCCCAATAAAGCCGACTGCCTTTGCTCTCAACCAAACATCCTCGCGCACGCTCATCCGACAATTTGGCTGCTGTCGGCACTACCAGCGTCTCAGGCTTCCTTGTTGGTCTCTCGTTGGACTCTTGTTGGACTCGTGCTCAATTGAGACCTACAATACGTCGTCAGTTAATGCCATGACTAAAGGAGAAGAAGAAGCACAACTACGGGTTAGAATTTTTTCTATAATTTGCACCGCCACATGTACAATTGGTCGACCGCGACTATATGCAACTTACCGTATTCTAATTCTTCGTGGCATTAGAGGAGCCAAAAGTGAACGGCGTTGTGTCACGTTTGTTTAATGTGTCGTCAATGTGGCTTATGGCCGCCATGACGATGAACGATGCGATCTCCTCCATTCGCTCATAGTCTCAATCAGACGCGTCCGTCAACTGCATAGCAAGCCCACAGTAAGAGCTCAATGATCGCAAGCTATAGTCGTCTTTTTGTTATCAACAGTACAAAATAGCGAAAGTATGGTCAGACCACCATCGGATGAACGTCAATTGAAGCTAACTGTCTGCTTAATCGTGTTTAAACGTGTGCGCGTCGAAATGTAATTATTGTTGCAGGTTGCACTGCGAGTGCGTCCTCTGAACGACGCAGAACTTCGCAGAGGAGAGACCCAATGCGCGTTTCAGCTCGATGATAAGGTAGAGAGACAAGCACGCTCGTGACAATTGCATCATCGTAAACATCCACTAATTTAAGCGAGTGCTGCTCATCGATCCCGAAAAATTTAGTGACGATATATTGCGTCAAAATCGACTTCACGAGCGCCAGTTTGTTTTCGACGTCGCCTTCGGACATGATTCAACCCAGGTGTGTTGTCGACCACTGGCATTGTTAGCGTCGCTTTGTGTCGCCCTCTCGCAGCGGGACTAAATTACCCTTCGCGACATTGGTTGCTTAGCGATCAATGCGTGGTCACCCTCTGATTATCGCCTTTTACTATTCTATCAAGCTTATTTTATTACGCCACCTTACCTAATGCCGCTGGGAATGTCATGCTTTAAATTGCTCTCACATCCATCAGGGTACTTCCCTTAAGGTTCCATTGAGCTCAAAACCCACTCGGCCAAAGGTTTCACGAGATCGAATCAACCTAGTTAACACTCCGCGATAATAAGCGATAATGCTCTTGAGGGCGCCACTTAACGAGGAGAACGAACAAGGTTTCGCAGAATTTTAGAAACCCCATACAAGAGAGGTTCATGAGTGCAAGCATTCAGCGTGTCCTTCGAATCGTTCTTCGTTGCCAAAGCATTTTACAGCTTTTTTAAATTGCTTGTCAACGGAACCGTCGGCGCGGATTCATCTATCAGCCAATACATGTACGCGCGCTTTTAGGCTGACATTCATCGAAAGACGACGCAACCGCTAATCGATCCAGTGCTAAATGGCTACAATGCTACGGTGTTCGCATATGGGGCAACAGGTTTTTGACGATTTACTTTATTGATTAAATAAATGTTCGTGTTAGGCTCGGGCAAAACCTATACAATGCTGGGCACGGAGAAAGAGCCGGGCGTGATGATGCGAGTGACGAAGGAACTCTATCAGAAGATTGAGCACAATCGAACCGAGTTCGACGCCAAGTACGACGTTCGTCTGTCTTATTTGGAAGTGTACAACGAAGTGATTCGCGATCTCATGAATCCTTCATCTGGAATGCTCGAACTGCGCGAAGACAGCAAAGGGAACATTCAGGTCCCGGGTCTGTCCTCTATTCCTGCCGACTCTTCGACAGAAGTAGATTGATTTGTGTGCGAAGCGGCATCATATATGCTAACACCCCCTTGTTCAGATCCTCGACCTGCTGCAGGAGGGCAATCGTCAGCGAACGCAAGAGCCGACCGCCGCCAATCAGACGTCCTCCCGCAGCCACGCCGTGCTCCAAGTGACTGTGAAGAAGACCACCCATACCGGTACTCTCATCGGCAAGCTCTTCATGATCGACTTGGCCGGCTCCGAGCGCGCCTCTCAAACGAAAGTTCGACACATTTCGTGGCGTTCTAATGCGGCATTTAGCGCTAAAGTGAACCGATTTTAGAATCGCGGCCAACGCATGATAGAAGGCGCGGCCATTAACCGGTCGCTACTGGCGCTTGGCAACGTCATCAACTCACTGAGCTCACGTACTAATTCGCTTTTTAATTCGCTCGCAGCGGGATTCGTAAGCGGCCGAGTTCTTTTCCAGACAATAAAGCCAAGCGCTACGTCAACTATAGGGACAGCAAACTAACTCGCCTTCTCAAGGACAGTCTTGGTGGCAATTCAAAAACTTGCATGATTGCTCATGTTACGCCCGCCTCTTATCGCTACGATGAAACGCATAATACTCTCGTATACGCTAATCGCGCAAAAAATATTACGACTAAGGTACAGTTGCAATATCATTACACCGCAACCATTCTTGGAATCTGATGATTGATTGAAGGCTTCGGTCAACCAAAACGAAGATTCCACAACCGATGTTCGATATAACATGGCGATCGGTGAATTGAAGAAGGAAATTGAGCGCTTAAAAACGAACGTTTCGTCACAGCAGCCGAGAATCCTTCGCAGCGAATCGTCGCATCAGCGTACGAATCATTTTAATCTTTATCCTCAGCATGCTCGCATCATTCGCCGCCTTGGGAATATTTCAGTATCCGACCGGCGCAATACTTCCTACAAGAACGGCACATCTCCACGTCCAAACAATGACTCTGGAGAGAGAAAACAACAACGAGTGACCTTGAACGTTCCCCAGACCTCCTCGCAGAAGAAGCCAAAAACTGCTCCGTCAGAATTTCTCACTCTAAAGGAACAGTACCTGGCTCTGTCTCAGGAAGAATTAAAAATACGGTATATCTTAAGCGATCAAACATGAATTTATCGGCATTTTGTAGACCACAACTGCTCCGGGCGAACGAAGAGGCCTACGACGTGCAGATGAGCAAAGTCTCGAAAGAAGCCATACTAACCGCCTGGGATCGACAGAAGGCGTCGACTGAGTCGGTTGATCACGATCCGGAAACAATCGAACNCGTACAGATGAGCAAAGTCTCGAAAGAAGCCATACTAACCGCCTGGGATCGACAGAAGGCGTCGACTGAGTCGGTTGATCACGATCCGGAAACAATCGATCGACTTCGAAAGGATGTCGCGGCTCAGGAGTCGCGAATGAGCGAGTTGCAAGAAGTGCGCAAAGATTTGGAACGAGAACTCGAATCGCTCGGCCAGACTGCCGATCGTGTCGAGCAGAAACTGCGCGCTGCTGCCGACGGCAAGGAGCAAAGGGACCTCGTCGACATGCTAGTTCGCATGCGCATACTCGAAGCTGAAAGTAATATTCCATTCTACACACCGCCCCTTTTTAATACAGCCCTTTTCATTGCTACTAGCGTTAATACAATCTTGAGAAAAGCGTTGCCTGACTTAGTTGTGACGTGCGCGTGAGGAATATCTCCGCGCATTCCATAACTGACCTATCATCGCACAGTTTACAACCCCCTACCATCTCCGTCTCAGTTTGCTTTTCTAGGGCCTATTTCATTAAACTTTTGCAATTGCAGAAATTTAAAAGTGTGGAATGCTAAAATTGCAATCGTTTTATGAAATAGACCGCTGGAGACTTTTTTGCGGTCTTCCGGAGGTGTCAAATCATGACACGCCTGGCCCAATCCATGTTCTGTTTCCAAAAACCGTTTGAGGAAAGTAACTCAAATGAATATCCGTTGAACGTAAGACGGACTGAAAATCCCAGCTGATAACACACTTCAAGATCCCAATTCACAAGGTTGAACACGTCTCGATGATAGCGGACAAATAACGTTCTAGATCCATTATATGTTCACGAATGTTTGAGAGGAGCTAATAGTTACAACAGTTTCACAAAATAGGCCCTTTATCGATTCACTTATTCATCTTTTGCAGAGATGGCTATTGAGTCCGACTCGGTTTTACTCAACAAACGAATGGAAAAGCATGATACATCGTTGAAGAAAGTACAAAAATATGGCGTTGTTGCTGACCAGCTCATCGAGCGCCAAAAAACTTTCGCCGAGGGTGGTATGGACAAAATTTCTCAAAGTAACTAGATTTTTTATTTTTTAGTCCTTCAGTTGTCATTCTCGATAGAACCTTTTGATTGTAGTATCGTCCTGTTATCGAGCCTTTAGCACTCTAAATTGTATGGCAATGCAACTTTTCAGCCAGCGACGCCCCGCCGGAAGAATTCGACAAACTGTATCAAGAGTATCGTTTGCTCAAAAACCAGGTGCAGTATCATATGGTGCCATTGAGTCCAACTCCCAACGAGCTTAACAACTTGTCCTGGAATCATCAGCTACTCAATCGACAGAAAAATGGCGGTTCAAAACCCACCAAACAGTACGTCTCATACATCCGCAATCCAAACATCGCCTTTTTTCAGCGCATCTAGCTCCAGTGACCTTTCAAAAACTCACAATATTACAACACTGCGCGCTTTACAGGTAAAACAGAGTGATGACCTATGCTAATTACCTCTTTTGTATAGTTACTTTAACATTTGCCACTTTCAGGGGAAAACGTCAAGCGTAACGCGCTTTCCACCGATCATGACATTGCCGGGGGCGTTGTCTAAAGACGACAGCGAAGTGTCCTACTATCGTTCGCAGAAGCAGAAAAGTACTTCCAAAGGCGGTCGGCGGAAAGTCCTGAGCGGACGGAGAGGATCACAAGCTAGCGTTAGCTCTTCCATGGGCGCCGAATACCCAAGGAGAGCGCACTCAGAGTCGAGACATCGCTCGAGTAACTTTTGCATTTACACAATCATGCTCTTAATGTTCATATTCGATTCAGAAATTGTCATTCGCAATCCGCCCAATCGAAGAGTGAAAAGTCCAACAACGGCTAAGCGGTCAACACTACCGCAGGTTATCATCCGATGATGACCTTTATCTTCAACTTCTGATGAGCGCATACGTGATCGTTGTGATACCATTACATGTTTTATGATCCGCTGTCGTAATCTAGACGTCAATCGTAAAGTGTAAACAAATAACACTTTGCCGCAAACGATGAGCGTTAATGACGCGGCGGAAGGGGGACAGCAGCGATTAGCTCATTTATTGTTTATTAACTATTGATGCCGGAAATTCCTTTGATTGTTTTGATTGCTT
>NIUQ01001550.1:0-29562 GCA_002796945.1 Plectus sambesii
GCATTTGTCATTATGTTTTATGAATGAATCCATCACAGAAATCAGTTACAGCAACAAAAAACGTCGTGTACACTAGCAACAGTATCAGCGAATGTAACGAGCACAAAGCAGATCTGCCTTATTTTCTCAGAGCAAACAGCAAATAGGCCTACCTGATGAATAAGAACAATGAGAATGCGAAAAATTGAAGAGTTATCAAGCACGCTGATTTTGAATTATATATTCCACAAGTACCTACAAAATTAAGGTTCACGAATAGTAGTTGGCGCAATATTCTGATATCGGAATGACAACCGCGCGTAGGATATGCGGTTGCCAATATATTCGTAATGTTAATCAACGATTAATAATCGCATTCCCTCAACGCGCGGTTGCTATATCAGGCTGTCAGGACAATGCGCCCACTCCAGATAGGCCCTTCGACTGTTTATCAAAAACTGCCGCAATGTCAAGCAACCAATGTGAATGGCGAACGAGATGTACTTCCAAAAGATTATAGATACGCAACAGGAAATGTTAAAGTTGCGACAAACCGAACCAATGGAAATACCGTCATCTAATCCCAGCGTATGTGTCCATACAATGCAAATTTATTGTTCTGGTTCGGATATTTCTCAAGTTGACCTCTCATTAGCAGAACATTTTTTTTGACGCATTAGGTAACGAGACATATTGAGTACAGTACATTGCAGAGTTTTGTCAAAAATGAAGTCAGTTATCGTCGAACACACTTCAATAATTGTCGTCGGAGCCTGTCGTACGACGATTAAGAATGCATTAAAATAAGTCTTCCACTTTAGCGGGATACAATTGACGAGTTTTTGATGTTTAAGCTTTCGGTAACAGTATGGGGACAAATTTCAGGATTGCGCATTTGATAGAAAAGTTGCACTAACTTCGGGTACTAGACGAAATAGTTCACGTGAACTACATAATTGCATATCATCCGCAATGATGCGAAATAAATAAGACGATGATGAAATTGCCCGCAAAGTAGCACAATCGTAGAAATAGACTCTTAAGACAGCAAAAAAGCAGACGACAATATGAACATACGACAACAAGTGAAACGAGCGGTTCTTGTTTCATGGTTCAAATGAGATTTTTAAAAAACATGACGGGAAGGTTTCACATTCTGGTAAATTCACCACTGCGCAGTTTTTGCAGTTCTCTCCGCCATTACTAGGTGCATAGCAAATCTGAATAGATCTAAAATATAATCTCACTGTGGCTGTTTGAAATACTCAAGTTCGCTGTCGAATTTTGTTGCAAAAACTGCGCAGAAAATAGCTTAGTAATAATGGAGAATATCAACGAACGTTCATCCCAAAGCCTGCTCGGCTGTTAATGGATCAGTCGCTCCTGGCATTGAGCCAACTTTAGAATGGGCATTCTTCTCGAATTCTGGTTTTTCGTCAAAGATTTTCGCGTTGCCTCCGCCTGGCGCGTGCTTGGCATTGTCCAGGGACCCAATCTTGGACTTTGCTTGCTTACCAAAGTCAACCTTCTGCTCAGCTATCTGAAAAAAACGCGGTTCTTTAATAGAACTGATGTCAGCGCGCACACATTCGCATTTTTTCGTCAGTAACAAAGAGCCCAAGGATATATCGTACTAGCGAGTAAGATTGCGCGCGTCTCTGTGCACGACCGAAATATAATGTCAAAGCTATGCTGAAGAAGAAGTATGAGTTGGTAAAAGAGCGAGAGAAATATTCGCTTGGACTTAATCATTGACAAAATTTTGCTCTTTTGTTATTAACGAAGCAATTACGAGTTTCAAAAAGCAGGCTGCGTTATACTTTTCATCATACAACAACGAAGCGAACTGGTATCGCAAATCGCTGCATGCCGCAGAGGTGAGATCATACTACTAGAGCGTGCACTATGCTGCTATGATTTCACTTTAAAAATGATTTGNCGAACCGAACTGGTATCGCAAATCGCTGCATGCCGCAGAGGTGAGATCATACTACTAGAGCGTGCACTATGCTGCTATGATTTCACTTTAAAAATGATTTGTTAAACGTCTCTATGATAGTTACGGCCGTGACGTCACGGTCTTGCTGTCTTCCACAGATTACAGCTAACAAAAGGCGTGCTTGAGGAGGTAAGTGAAAGTGAAGTAGAACAAATGCTACCATACGCTCTATACAATCACGATCGCATGGCAAAGTTTGCAAACAATTTAACAGACACCTTGACGTTACCGCCGCCAGGAGTGTGACCAGCGTTGTCTAAAGATCCGATCTTACTCTGGACCGCCGTCGAGAAGCTAACTTTCTCGTTGAAAACCTACAATTGACCACAATTTTGTCTTTTTGTTCTTGCTAGAAGGATATCAGACCTAACACTGTTCGCTAAAACGTTTAGCGCGAATTTGGTTGAAATAAAAAATGTGTGAAAACAGTGTCTTGAAATAGGTGCGCTGTGTGATTTTAAGTTTCACTAATCAGGTGAATCGAACGAACCGTGCACCAACGATGTGCGAACGATGAATGCCAGTGTTTCGCCAAATGTGTATATCATAAATGCATTGAAGGGATGACCCGTGTCTACTGTACCTTTTTCGCTCCGCCACCAGGCTTATGCTGTTCGTTGTCGCGGAATCCGATTTTGCTCTCCGCCTTCCAGTCGAGCTTTTTGTTTTCAACCTTCTTAGCTCCACCGCCAGGCTTATGCGTCGCGTTATCGTGGAAGCCAATCTTTGACTCGGCTTTCCATTCCAGTTTTTGAGTAGGTACCTAAAGAATATCTCAAAAATGTCACATCATCCAGAAAACAATCATTATTTTTAAAAAAACAAATGGTCGCTGCTGAACAGTACACACAAAATAATCTCACATATGGTAAGATCACATTCCTAATCAATCTTCATAATAATTAAGTAATAAAATATTGAAGAAATATTTGGTTTTGTTAGGAGCAAATATCTACTTTATTTACCTTAACGTTGCCGCCAGTAGGTTTGTGCGTGGCATTAGCGAGTGAACCAATCTTCGATCCCACGTTCCATTCGAGTTTTTGCGTTGCAACCTAAAATAGTTCACATTTATAAATTAGCATTTTAAATTTAGAGCGAATCCTACAGTGCCGTTTACATTTGCAGCGCCTATAATCTACATTCATACTCAACAGTCACCATTCACCTTGCTTTGAAATGTATAACAAAATGTGATCTTTCTTTTTTGTTGGGAACTATTCTACCCATTTCTGAGTACGTTGTTTCATTTCCACGTTCAGTTTATTTGTACAACGAAATGTTGCGCAGTGAATGATGGCTGTGGGCTGTCAATCTAATCCCCATCCGCAGAAATTGCAAGGATACCTTTTTATCGCCGCCTCCAGGCTTGTGAGCGACGACAGCCGAAGGAATTTTCGGTTTCGCCGTTTCATTAAACTTTAGTGGTCTGCTCTCAATTTTCACATGGCCGCCAGCTGAAAAATAACAAACAAATAGCGATTGATAAATGGAATCTATTACTTTTTTATGTCGCGCTATTAATGAAAGCAATGAGAAGCGGGCTTTTGAAAATAAATCAGCCAAAATGAATGGCTATCAATCAAATAAAGACGTCCACATATTCCAAATCGAAATTATCTCACATGTACTTTCATTTCTGTCAGCAGTTTTTTAGCACATTTCCTCATCAGTGGATTCGTATACGCAAGCAATAGTGGGCAATTTTCGATTGCAAGGCAGCATGTAAAAGTGGTTCGAAAATCGAAGAGCTAGCCTGCGCCGCATCAAGATAATATCATTGAGAACTATGAGAATAACAACAATAGTGAATGAGATGAGGGCACTCTTAGGGGGGGGGGGGGGGGCGGTCGGACGAGGGCTTAATCTCATGCGACGATAAGCCGCTCGTGTAGGCAATTCAATTTCCTACTGTCAATCGCGACGAGCAACCCCCATCCGCTAATTGGCCGCGTCGGTCAGAGGAAATCAATTCGTCAATCAAGGCGCATAGGCTTGGTTTCGCGCAATCGATCGGCCGAGTAGAAGCAGACGGCGGAGGCGATAAAATCCGAATGCATACATTTTCTTGCTCATCTTATCGCTTGGATAGCGCCCAAAACGTGATCCTTCCCCCAGTAGAATTGATTGGAGCCAATCCATTCTTTTAGGAGAACCAGAAAATTTTATAGCAGCAGGCTGAACTATTGTTGCCCCGAGGCCTATTTCGAAAACTATTACAGTTATAAAATGGCAGAATTGCAAACGCTTTGATTGGTCAAAAAACCGGAAATAGCCGGAAAGAGCCCGAGAGTGGTCAATCACCGCACTTGCAGTTCCACAGCTGTAACAGTTTCCTGAAACTGGCCCCGAGTGGTATCATTTTTAATCAATTTAGTATTGGCTGCTACCGCTGGCGAGTTTACAGTTGATGTAGGATGAAAGCGAACTCGTTGGTGACAGAGAAATAACAGTGGGGACTGACTGTGACAAGACGCAAAACTGGGCAAAATTATAAAACATCCAAAAGTATGCCACTCTTAGGCACGACATGGGAAAAGTAAACGGAAGCAGTCGATACCGGGAGTATGCTTGGCGTTGTCGAGAGAGCCAATCTTCGACTGAACGTGCGCAAATCTGCGGTTGGTCGCTGGAGTGGTAGTCATTGGAGTGGTCCCGTCTAAAACAACTGCCAACTGATACACATGACGGGACGACACCGAAAGCAACCAATTTTGACAAATGATCGGCGTACGGAGGAACTAATTTAATCATTATGAAAAGAGCAGTTTTTAGAGTAAATAGTCACTCTATCGTCATCGCATTTATAATGAGGAAAGCTCGAAATGCAATCAATTTTTGAAGGTGAACTGCAAGTCACCTTAAAGCAGAATTTCGAGTATCAATACGGTCGAACACTTGGCACGGATTTCCGAATTCAAAATTTTGTGGCAATATTCGACAATAACTACAAATGTAGATTGAACTGACCCGAAGTGCCGTTCGTTGCGGTTCGCGGCGTAGTGGTGCCGGGCGTGCGAGAAGTGGGTCTGGGCGTGACCGTTCCAGAGTTGGGCGCAGTCGATCGCGGCGTGTTGGTCGGAGTCCTGGTGGGAGTCCTGGTTGGGGCCGCGGTCGACAATCTGGCGGAAGTCGGTGGCTTGGAAGCTGCTGCGGGGGAAGGTCGCGGAGCAGCGGCCGGTTTAGGGGCGGGAGCTGCTCGCGGAGTGCGGGCGGGAGCTGCCGCGTTCGATCCAGCGGCGGTTGTTGAGCTTTTCGCGGAAGCCAAAGGCGTTCGAGTCGCAGCTACTGCAGGCGCTCTAGCCGTTGGTGTCTTTGCTGCAGGCCTCGGCGACGGCTTGCTATCTGTCGCCGCAGCGGTTCGCGGAGTTCCTGCAGTGGCTCGCGGTGTTCCCGTTGGCGTTCGGCCAGTTGCGCCCGACCTCGCTGGCGGAGTTGCGGTTGGCTTCTTCGCGGATGGCGCCGCGATTGTCTGCAATTCATGGTATCCTCAGATATTCATTACACTTTCAACTGAAGAGACACAAGAACAGGCGAGATCGAGCACTAAAAATATAAATTTCCGCTTCTAATCTAATAAATGACGCAGAGAATGGCCCATTTTCTTTTTACTATCAATAAACAAGCTAACATTTAATTCAGAACACATTCCTTAACTATAGGAAACTTTTTAAATTAAGCTAGCGCATTGATCGACTGGTTGTTATTTTCAAGAAAGCATCAAACCTTGGCAGGTGGCTTTTTAGCGTCCGCCGGTTTCTTAGGGGCTTCAGAGCTTGGGAGAGTGGAGGGAATGTTAGGGGTAACGCCGAGGCAGTTTTCGAGGTCGATAGGTAGGCCAGGGATGGGAGTGCCACCGACAGTCTGGTGTTCGGGGTGAGAAACTTGCTCTTCTTGATGTTGATCGTTGTGCCAGTCTTCTTGATGCTGATCGTAATGTCGCTCTTCCTGAAGTACGTCCCGCAACGAGTGCGGTTCCACTGGCTCCGCGACTTGCTGAGTGTCGTGAGAAATTGGCTTCAACACACACTCCTCCTCTTCAACGTCACCTTCGTGGTCGGCTGGTGGCGGCAATCGCGGCCTATCACCGCTCGATCCTTTATCTGCTTCTGCTTGATTGTGATGCTCGGTATCGTGAGAAATNACGTCACCTTCGTGGTCGGCTGGTGGCGGCAATCGTGGCCTATCACCGCTCGATCCTTTGTCTGCTTCTGCTTGATTGTGACGCTCGGTATCGTGAGAAATTGTCTTGAGCACGAACTGCTCTTCGTCCACTTGTTCTTGGGCAGGCGGCGGCGGCGGTGGGCTCGCCGACTTCTTCTTCGAATCAGGAACGTCTTGTTCCGGATCGTGCGCCGGCAAATCCTTAAAGTCGGCAGGATTCGCGTCGTTGTGACTGCTGGTGTGAAGTTTGAAGTCCTCTTCTTCTGCGGGTGACTCTGAAATACCACAAAACATGTAAAATTGAGCAATGAACGATGGAAAGGGTGTGATTTATTGGCCGGAAGCAACCTGACAAGAGTATGCTTGCGCGAGTGGCAAAAAATTCTGGGCTTTGCCAAAAAAGCAGGGTCAGGAAAGGGGACGGCTCAAGTGAAGCCTGGGCGCTGCATTGGTGACATTTTTGCATGGGCCAATCAATGTGCGGGTTCATATTTCTTCTCGTTTAAGTCACTAACAGGCCACTCTGCGCACGCGACAGCAAATACTCTTTGCGAGCCAGCGAAACCCTTTGGAAAGGATAGAAAGCTTCGATCGGGTCACCATCTCCAGGCAACGGATTTCAGCCAACCGTTCGAGCGCGCTGATACCGGACGCGTTCATTCAGCATGCAACGATTAACGATCTCAATCAACTGTGAATGCTGGTCTTATTCTATCGTAAACAGAATGAAACATAATTGAAAAATAGCCCACTACTTGCACGCATATGCTTTCTCGAAAGCCATATAGCGTCGTCGTTATCCATGCAGCCATTTCGAAATTTTCACATTTTCCCAACCCTGATATTCAACCCGATCGAATAGAAAATCTTCAAGACATTGCATAGATGGGGCGAATGAGCGTTTCTCTGCCCGAAGAAAAGATTGAAGATGACTTTACTTAGGAAATTCAAAGATTGGAGTAAAAAGGACGCAATAGAGAGCATTCAAACTGATTCAAGGTGTCGCAAATATTCATTCAGCTCGATCAGTTGACATTAAAAAAATAGTAAAACGCCTACTCTGAGAACCATCGTCAAAATCGAGCAGTGATCCGACGGCGGCATCCTGCTGGAGCGGTTCATCTTGATAATGGTAGTTGCTTTGCTGGTGCGAAAAGAGTTCATCGCCGGCGTGGAGCGTGGCCTGTTCGACGATTCCATCGGCTAAATTTTGCAGCTTGTCCGGAGTTAATACAGCTCCCGTAGATTCCAAATGATGGTCGTGATGGTCGTCATTTTCATGATGATGATTGTGCCCATTTTGTCCATTCTGCGCGCCGTGATCGTAGCCGTTATTGACGTCGTCAAAGTCCAGAAGGTTGTCGCCGTTGTGCGCCATGTGCGTTTGTTGTTACTTGCGGTCGATACTAAATCGATTTTTTGATAATCTATATTGATGGCAAGAGGTCGAATGATCGCCGCTCCGCAAACACTTTCATCCGACGCCCGCGCGCCAATCACGAGATATACAAAACAACAGTCTCTATGGTAATATGTGTAGCATCGTTCTTACGCGATGTTTTAACAAACATGTGGCTAAAGGCCAGCGCACACTTTTAACGTTTGTTTTAAATCCTACGGATAGTTAAGAGCGCGGTTCAAATCCAACACCGTAAGTATGCGCCAGACTTAACAAATGTCAATCTGAACATTTACTATGACTTCACACTTGTTTACAAAATTCTAACTGCGCGCGATCCAATTGAAAAGGCAAATGCAATGCAGTGCTGCACTTTGCCTGATAACTGCTCTACCTGTCATTTTTGTAAATATAAACAGCAAAGAGGAAGACACGACCTCGGCCGCGCAAAACCAGTTTTCCTCTCTGCAAAACAACAAAACGTGATGGCAGCCCTTCATTAAAGGGTGAAAGATCAACTCAGCTTCATTCACATGCCTATAAAGCGTCCTAAAAGTATCATACCTATTTCGCAAGCGCATATAAGCCATTCGAGCAGCTAATAGATGACAACAAAACGGGCTCTCGTCCAGTAGAGAGCGGCTGTCAGCAGCGCCTGACATAAACTTTGTAAGACTAGTTGACATCCGGAGCCCGGGCGTCAATTAGAGAACTTTTTAAACACCACGCGGACGCCATTTTGCACAACGGCGAGCCGGAGGGGTGTGTCGGGAGAGACAAACCCGTTGGGGAGGGGTGAGCAAAAACTGCCGCCATCCGTCTTTCCGGCGTTGGGCTGCCCGAGATTCGGCCCGATGCGCCACGGCCCTAGCCACCAACGGCGGCCAGCGCGTTTAAACACAACGCCGCTGGCGATGAATCATCTGCGAATCTCTACACTCTCGGCCTTCCTCATCGCTGCCAAGTCACCAACCTTCACGAATTCCTCTCTCTCGCTCGCTCGCTCTCTCTCTCGCTCTCTCTCTCTCTCTCTCGCTCTCTCTTAGATCGCTAGCGATTAGACGCGCGCGCGAGCAGCGAAGAACACTATAATTCGAACGCGCAGCGAAGAGCAATAGAGTGCTGAATGGAGAGTAGAGTGGAAAGAAAAAGCGCGTAGAAGCGGAAAAGCGCAGTGAGACGCGTCAACTATGGCCGTCGCAATAGGAAGCGGCGAGAGTGGCGCGCTTTTTCACTCTCTCGTCACACAGGGTCGATGGAGGCGAGACTGTTTACGTAGGAGCGGGTGCTGGTCGCATCCCCACCGCCGCCGCCAGAGACACACACGCACACATATACACATACAGCTATGCATAGCCGACGACGCGGGGCCCGTTTTGCTCGGTCGACCGCTCGTCTCGTCTTCCTCGTTAACGAGCGCCCGAGAGTATCGATCGACCGCCGCCGCACTTACTGACGCAACCGCCTGCTGCCGCGCCCCAAACGCCCTGAGCGCCACGGCCGCCCCTTCAACCACCAACAACCCCACCACAGCTATGCTCCGCTGCTAATCAATCAAGGCTGGCTTCACGCATCACTTTGACACCGTCTCTGGACGTTTTGTGGCTTTGGTCACGATTTGTAGCATTTTGAGCTATGCAATGCTACTGGCCCTTGTAGCATACACAGAATGATTAGCAGAATGTTAATGAAATGAGTGGTGCCAGAGGTTCGGGATCTGGGTTCATTAAAGTGCATGCAGATGCTATGAAAATAAGTTTAAAACCGTGGGCACCAAACCAGCAGTACATCGCCGAGGAGGACAGAAGGTGGAAAACAGTTTATATTGAAAAAATTTGCAGCTTCAACTTGATAAATGGGATGGCCATAAAGGAAGTATATCGCGAGTATAGGGTTTAGTGGGAATGTCCGAGCCGCTGGCAAGTTGGCTACTTCCCAGATTGGCTGCATATATTCCAGATCAAGCTAGAAATACGGCCTTTCTGACGCCGTCCAAACAACGAACCCTAACGCTTAGAGCGGGATCGGCCTGAACGCGATTTCAAAAGCGCAGGCTTTCTCCATTCAAAACCTAGAGACGAATCGTATGTATCCCTTTGGTAGTCCAAAATCAAGGCCGTGTGTCGCGCCATTCTCCCAATCGCTCGCTCGCCAGGCGGATGGATGCGTAACGGTCGCGCCGACGTCCCGTAAAACACAAGACGCCGAATGGTCGCCGCTCTCCGTTGAATGAGATGCGTCGAGATGTGCGACGCGCATCGATTCGCCAAGAATGGACGCGGTATTCAGGACAGTCGATTACAATTCGCAATCGTAAACATCGTCGATTAGTTCTGTTGTCGGCAGTAATGGCCTCTCAAATAACTGTTGACAAAATGCAGTTGCGGAGAATAATAATGAGCAGGGGTAATTGCAAATTGCTAAGAAAGTCTATTTTCACCGATGCCAAACGAAACAGAGTGGGGCTGAAGGGTGGCGGGAAAAATCAGCAAAGCGCTATTTGTTAGACAACAAATAAGCGATACGAATGTTAGCACAACAGAGCGCGCTGCGCCGACGATAAGCGGGTAATCTAGATACGCAAAATATTCGGTAACGAAAATTTTTTTAAAGTTTGAAGTTCGACAAATGATTGAAAATAGCGTATTAATTCAAGTGAAAATCTTTTTAAAAACAATTTTTTGTGATAGCGGCTTACGTTCAGGACAACTCGATCAGAAAGTGAAGTTGCGCGGTATTTTTGAATACTTGAGCGCATAAAGTTAGCGACGATAAAAAACTTTAAAAATTCTCTTATTATTCAACGTAGAAGTGCTTAGCGGAATCGAAAAATGAAAGAAATACGTCGAATTTCAGCAAAGTGCATCTCGGAGGCGAAAAATTAATGCCCGAGGAATTTTCTCGCCTCTTCGCCTTGTCTCTGCAGCTGGGCCTCAATTAATAAATTGTCTGCCCACTATACATTTCCAATGAAGCGAAGAATGCATGCAGAAGTNCTCAATTAATAAATTGTCTGCCCACTATACATTTCCAATGAAGCGAAGAATGCATGCAGAAGTTTGGACAAGTCGGCAGCTTCAGATATGCAATAGAGCAGCCTGGATAAGGACTGCAAGACACACTCAGCTGCAGCAAAACATCTCATTGTGCAGGACGTTTGCAACTGGCAATACTTTGAAAACAAAATAGTAGAGGGAGTTTAACGCCAAATGTAAAGAGAAACCGATGCGCGCAAACTTTAAAACGATCATAGTTTCTTAAGAAGATGTCAAATCTCTTATCAACACTCCCGATGGAAACAGAAAAGGGCTGTCCTAGGATAAACAGAGTTAATGTACTAAGCAGTGTCTAGGCTCGAGAGGCCCTATACAGTAGCGCGCACACTTGCCTATCGCACAGGCACAAATAGTTCACTTATGTATAGTAGACGGAGACAGCGGTCGGCGCGAAGTGACACAATGATGAGCGGCATTGCGCTAGGCGATGTGGCTGGGGGGACTGGCCGGCTGGGCTAGGCCGCGCAACAATGGGCCGTCGAAGGTCTGCGAAGGACGCTGCCGATGTCAAGTCCATGTGTTGTGTCGCTGACGGCGACCGAACCGGACGCCGCGCTGCCCCGCGCATAACCAATACACACAGCGGCGGCGCGAGGTTGTTGTGTCCCGCGACGCAACGACTTTACTCATGCGCGCTCAGATTTCGAATTCGCGCAGCCCGCCACCCCGCGCTCGACCCGCGCGCCATTCGCCTTAATGGGCCAATAAACGGCGGGCTTCACGACTATCGTTCTTGTGCTCATCTGACACGTAAAATTCAAAGTAACAGCGGTGTATAGTTTCATGAACGAAGCAGATGGGATTCGGCGCCAATGTTCGTCGTGAATGAAGAGGCAGTCAAGGGGCGATGAAGGGGCACTCGTCGACGAAGGATAGGTGTGGGCGTAGGGAGAGCAGAGGTGAGCTCAACTTAAACGCTTAGGGGCACCACCACGCTGACTAGGATCCATGTTCAAAGACGAACACAACTACGCAGTTTACCCTATTGTCTTAGGAATACATTTTGATTGTCTCAAATTATGAGATTCTACTTTTCTGTCTCAGCAACATATCATATTAAAATAATATCAATAGGCGGAATGAACAGGTTTCTATGACCAGTACTATCTAAAGAAGAAGTATGAAAGTGAACCAAAAAACAACTCAATCTTTTTTAAAAAACCAAGGTCAGCCACGTTCTATGCCTTGTCAGAGTGTATTATCTCCCGATCTGCATACATCTTACCTTGAGAGTTGGGATTGTTTATATAGTTGAAGTTTGGTCTCGTTCTATTGATACACTCAGTCAATACTGGAAACTAAAAAATGCAAGAAAACAAAAGTGGGGCTGAGCCGGGGATTGAACCCGGGACCTCTCGCAGTTTAGATCATTCCCTAAGCGAGAATCATACCACTAGACCACTCAGCCGATGTCATTAGAGACTTTGCGAAAATAATTTGTTCCTTTTCTTACTATTCTATTAGTAAGAAAAACAAATATTAGTTGATATAAATATCTTTATAGCGCTATCCTAATGTACAGTTATTTAATTGATTTTCAATACACCGATTAAAATCCGAAGTATCAAAAATAGGGCTGAGCCGGGGATTGAACCCGGGACCTCTCGCAATTTAGATCATTCCCTAAGCGAGAATCATACCACTAGACCACTCAGCCGATATCCTAGGCACCTACGTGAATTTATTTGTTTGGTTCCTTGACGCATTTAGCAAGGGAAAAACGGCTGCTTGTTGAAGCGCCAAATGCACTCCTGCAGAGAATACCTCAATAATTGATTCTAAGGGCAATGATAAAAATGCAAGAAAACAAAAGTAGGGCTGAGCCGGGGATTGAACCCGGGACCTCTCGCATTTTAGTTCAATCCCTAAGCGAGAATCATACCACTAGACCACTCAGCCGATGTCAATATCGGCCTTGTGAAAGAATCTATTCGACCAGAACGTTCATTCAGGCGACGAGAAAGTAGAACGTTTCAACATTTACAGTAAAGTCTACCACTAAGACGCGACGAATTTGATTACAGCGTTTGCGTTTATATTCCTAATGAAAAAAGGTGCCGCTTGAAGCATAGATAAGGAGTTTCTGTCAGTCAGACGGCGACAAATGCAATCGGGATTGTGGGCGACACCAAATACCATTACTATGGGGTACGCAGTTACGCTTAATTTCAGATAAATAATGAAGACCTAAACTGTAGTGCTGCAAAAAACGCTTCAATCAGAGGCTGTACAGTTGGAAACATTTTGACGAAGTCATAGTAGTTGGTTGCTATGGGTAATTGGTGTTATCGAAAAGAGCAAAAGCTAGGGCCGAACCGGTGATCGAAACCGGGACCTCTCGCACCCAAAGCGAGAATCATACCACTAGACCATTCGGCCGATGAATGTGAGGCGACAATTTGCTGCACTTATCGCTCCTGCTTATTACACATTTTCACGATGAATATCGGTCAACAAACTATCGCTCTTTGACACTTCACGACCCAGTATTCAAATTTACTTGAACAGGGTGATTTTAATTCTGTTCAAAGACTTAACATTCATCCAATTTTTGATCTGATTTGATCAGGTTCTGACTGTTATCGTATTACGTTAGAAAATGTTGCTGCTGAACAACAGAGTTACTGCGGTAAGAAGTATGATCGATAAACAGCTCTATGTCGGATTAAAGAGCAAGCAGGCATTCTTTCGAAGTACAATTGATCGGATATTTCATGATGTTCGTCGCTAATACACTGTTCCAGTCCAAGCCTAAAACTCGAATCGATAAGCAAGAGAAACAAGCGACAAACTCGGACATAATCAATTAAGCAATGAAACTTAACGATACTCTTCCAAAACAGGCAGAGAGGGAATTTCGAAATCTGAGCTATCTATCCTTACTCTGATTATATTATGACAGTAATAATGGTGTCATTGTCTAGCGCGTTGAAAGGGATTAGAGCGATCACAATGTAGTGACGAGCAACAAGTGTCCCCGCGTTACATCGCAATGCAGCGATTTCTGTGACCCTGCTTCATATGTAGCCGGCGACTAGTATCGATTTGATTTGAAATTTTTTCGCCTACCGCTGATGACACATGTTCATTTATGAGATATGACTCGGATTATTGTAATTTTGTAACATTGTAAACTTTGATATGATTAATTTTTGTTCATAAATGTTCAACGTGGTGGTAAAATTTTGTTAGAATTTATAAAATTTATCAAATAATTAGTGAGCTAGGTATTTTGAATATTCAGCTGGGCGACAATTGTAACCAGCCGGTGAATAATCTAGCTTGCCGCTTGCCAGTTTAATGTGACTACTGCTACAGTTTCGCCACCTATTCAATTGGCGCAAGTTTCTTATTATATGACGACCGCTTTCTTATTATGAGTAATAAATAAATCCTTGCTATTATTAAATAGAAAGAGGAATCGAAAATTTTTTCTCATTCATAGGTTCTGTAATTCTATTGGAGCTAAAGTAGTCGAGGATTTTCATTTGGCAGAGTTAAAAAAGCCCAATCGACTGCGCGGTGCGACTCGATTTGCGCACGATTATCGACAGAGAATCGGTTGCCATTATTATATGTTAGCCGCTTAAAATTTCGCAGCCAAATGAGCTCTTCAAATTTCTATTGCTTTATACTAATCAACGAAATAGAAAAGTATCACAAATGAATCTTTAGAATAACTTTTAAATTTTTTGTTTACCATAAATTTGCTGACAGCGGGTGCTGTTTTTTCCAATCAAGGTCATAAGAAGAATTCATACGGTTAAGGCACGAATACCATAGACAGCATATCGAAATAGCGGCATAGTTGATTATATGCTACTTTGCGAAAACTTATGTTTTATAGATTGTCCCAAAACGCCTTTTCCGATGAAAATGTAACTATTCTATAGTCGGGCGATGCTTTGATAAGATCATGCGTGCTTAACGTCCTTTGCAACGTTTTATAATGATAACAGCCATCAAATGATGCTCGCTCTGCTACATTTTGCAAGATCAGCACCTTCAAAACATTGCAATGCAGCAGGTTAGTCTTTAATGTACCTTAGTCGACAGAATGCAGAAAGACTTTCACAAAGTTGGCTTTGTTTTTTCTGTGTAAGATCTAAAGAGCATCGTATACATTTCTGAACGCTTTAAATTTTAGTTTGCTTATATTAAATAGGATTATTTAACTGAAGTAGAAGCGATATTAGGCAATATTATACGGAAAGCAACATTCGTTCGTAGGATGGAGAGTATGAGGTTGCAAGCAGAATAGAAGGTTTTAAAATGAACAATTAATAAAGTACAGACTCTCTTCCTTTGTAACGGTAATTTGGCCTCTACAAGAACCATTGAGATGCCAAATGAATAGCTGCCAGCAAAATAATTTCAAAACATAAAAAGTAATGTTAGATATTTGCATATTGCACTTTTACCCTTCTTCATGGTTGAATTATTGATAGATCGCACCTTTAAAGTGCTCGAATTATGCCTCCTTTATTTACTCTCGTTTGCATCCTTAAATAGTATGGAGATTGTACAGGCATCTTCAAGCTATAAATTTTAGTAAACTTCTCAAAGCTGTCGAAATTTTTTGAGCAATAACACAGCTTTTCGGGTTATTCATTACTAACTCTCGCTTTATCGATGGCTTTTTCAAAAGGAGTATACAGGAAAAATGCAGATATATATAGTGCTATTAATTTCATAACCAAAAGAAGGGTTTTTAATTCCTTTCGAGGAATATTAATCGATATGCTATTTCAGATAATGGATGAATTATTTTCAAAGCTTCCTTTCCTTCAACAGAACATCAAAGAGTACCTCTGGCACAAAGGATTTAAATCAATTGATTATCTGGCTGCTATACCATCTGAGAAAGATGACCTCGTCAAGATGTTTTCGGATTGCCCCAATATCGATGTGCTAGCGAATCAAGCAACTTTGATCCATTTGAGCAAAGCTGCTAAATGTAAGTTGTGCCATTCATCAATTGTCAGACACTGTTTTGTGCAAAAGCGATCAATGTTACTCTATCGTAATAAATATATTTCAGGAAGATCAATGAACATATTCAGAATTAGTTATAGATACATGCTTGATCTTACCAGTTTTGAGATCATTTTGATTACACACCTCGTATTCTTTAAATCAATGAGCATCCTAGTTGTTCGGTCATATAAATCCATTTTGAACCAATTTCAAAGCATCACGACATGTGTATCTGCACATCACTTACGTCGCTAAGCAGATTCTAATTTATTTCGATCTTTCAGAGCCCACAAGATACCCGTTGAATCAAAATAATATGTTGAGTAATATATAAAATATAACTGATACAAGCTGCATCAGCAAAAAATATTTTTCATAGGGAAGCATGACTCCAAATTGTAGATTAAATTTATACAGTATCTGTTAAATTGCAGCGCAATTAGAAGCAAAAACACAATCAGCTTCCCAGACTGCCGATGATGTTAATAAGTCACTGAATGTCGAAGACAACGTAAATGAAGATGTAGATGGAAAAAGTCCTCAGAATGATGAATCTACCAATGGAAATAAATCTGTAATTTTGCTTCCAGGGGGGACAAAGCAAACAAAATCAGGTACCCAACTTTGCATTTAAAATAGTGAGGCATGTGCATTCTAATTTGCTGTTTGAGATACTGGCAATTATTCTAAGAAAGGACTAGTAATTAAAATTCTTTTAGCATATGCAAAAACGGGTGTTGAATGAAACAGCATTGATAGATATTGATGCATTCGCTTCTGGTAGATTTTCTCGTTCGAAAATGCTTGTCGTGGTGAAAAATTTCGGATAAAACAGTTATATTTTTCTTTCACATTGGATGAAAGTTTCGTCATTCGACTGATTCAATCATTTCGACCCTGCAAAAACAAACAAAATAATGCGAAAATTTAACTTTTTAACCTAAAACAATACTTTTGCAAGCGTAAATAATTTTTTACAACTACTATTTCCTTAATGAAAGAGGAAGTTCGAGTGCTGCATTGAGCATTAAAATATCAATGTAAGGGAATTTGTGATTGACTCTTCAGCAATTATATTCAAGCATTTGTTTTGTATCTTCATGTAGTATCAGAATTGAATGAAATAGTTTTTAGTAACTCTTTCTTGAGCTTCTGGAAAATATATTAGTTGAATAAGTTTAAAAATTCAAACGATACGACTTAAAAATCATCATCGAAAACTACAGCTTAACATGTAAGAAACTTTAGAATTTATCAAGAATCAATCAGTTAACGAATTAGGCACGCCTCACGCAAATCAACATGATGATACACCCATTGAAAGCGCAAATTTTTTGGATGAAAAAGGTTGGTGTCTTTGTGATGTACCTAGAAACTTTAAAAACAAATGTTGGGTATGTGATTTCAGCAAATCTATTATGGCATTGTTTCTGTTTAAAATTAATTGAGAATCAGCCATAATTTCTAAAGAGTATATAATTGTTCCTGTCATAGTAAAACGACTTAATATCTCAGAACTCATGCTTCGACGTTAGAATGTTCAATAAATCATAGTTCCGCCTTGGCCCTATTTCACGAAAGCTCAGATTCGGAAATCTGTGATAAGTTGGCTGAGTAGAACACTTATGCCGTGTATGACCCCGTATCTAAGATATGACGCTCAGCCAACTTATCACAGATTTCCGACTCTGAGCTTTCGTGAAATAGGGCCCTTGAGGGGAAACCGTCTTAAAGTTCATATTGTTTGGAAAAAAGCAAAGGCCTTCCGAACTTCAGCCAAACCAGTAAATAGATATTGATCGTTGTTGATATTGAATGCTTCATAAATATTTTAATTAATTCTCGATCTTGAATTCTTTGCATATAATAAACTCAACTTAGATTCGGAAAGCATATTCTACTTCACTGTTCATTAAGGCTAAATTGTTGAGCTTGAGCAAAAAGCTGCACTGGCTTCTTATACTTGCCTTCTTTTCAGCGGGAAACATCCACGCGTTAAGCAAAAAGTTTCTAATTGGCAGTCTTCTCAATGTTCGTCAAGGCTTTACCGAGGTCCAAGAATCTATGGGAATACAAAAGCGTACAGAACTTTATAAACAAACAGTAAATGAACATTTATAAAGACTGAAATAAAGTCGTATAATTACAGGAAAAACCAATACTGCGTCTTCTTACACGGAAGGATTTGTGCACGAGAACCTCTCGTGCTCAAATACTTGGAATTTCACCTGAACAACAACTTGATCTACTCCTCGCTTCACAACAGCAAACAGCTCTGAAAAGTTATGCTGAGCGCTTTATTTTCGAATTTCCACAAGGCAGTGATTGGTAAGGTGGTATATGTCAAGGAGTATAATAGTTTTTAAGTTCTGCAGCTAACACGAACAAAAATATAGAGACTTCACTTTTTATTCCACTTCTTATACTTCCCCTTTATTTCACGTATTCAGATGGTGAATGCATTTCGAAAGGAGAATATTTACTATTGACCTTTCTGAAGAATAGTGATAACCAGTAAATGATGCGAAGGGGGCGCAAACTTATTACATATGCTTCTTCAAAAAAGTGGTTTAAAATATGATTTTTCACCATTAAGACCCGCTTTTTCTAAGCATTGAGAAATTTGTTCAGAGCCTTGGCACAGCAGAAAAAATTTCGGATTTCGCTGGAAATTGGTATGCTAGGGTGCCTTTGTGCAAAACTTCTGAAAATGATGTTAGATTTTTTTTTAAAGTTTTCGCTTTGAGATAAGGCGGGAAATTTAAATCTGTGTACTGAAAAAACAGAATTTTTCATACTTTTGTACATCAATCGATTGAAAATGATGAGAAGAATCTGAATATATGTTCAGATTTGAAAATAATATAAAAGCTAAAAAGTTATGCAAGAAAGAGAAAAGTAGAATTTTTGAACTTTTTGATATATTGATTTTTTCGGTAAAAACTTGTTCACGAGTCGAAGTTGAGGTTCCCCTAGGATTAAAGCGTTAACGCTGGGCTATCCAATGGCATCATAAAAACTGGCATACTCTTTGCATCTACGGGTCGCAAATTGAGCTTGAAGACGGTGCATGCCAAACTGTTACGGTGCCAAAGGAGGTTGGACTAGGTGTGAGCTTGTGGTGCCAGCATTTATTGGGGTATACAGGGGAGGGGATAACAGTGGTGGCAGAGAGACGGGTAGGCGGACGTCGTAACTGCGTTTCGTACAGAACGAATAGCGTATTATATACAGGCCGTATTAAAGGGTAGTTGTGTCTACCTCGGGTGACCTCGCGCGCGATTAGCATTCCATATCTAAGCGGTAATCTGCCCCTTGAAAGGGCAGAGTGACCACTTGGGCATACAATATGGCTACGNCAGAGAGACGGGTAGGCGGACGTCGTAACTGCGTTTCGTACAGAACGAATAGCGTATTATATACAGGCCGTATTAAAGGGTAGTTGTGTCTACCTCGGGTGACCTCGCGCGCGATTAGCATTCCATATCTAAGCTGTCATCAGCCCCTTGAAAGGGCAGAGTGACCACTTTGGCATACAATATGGCGAATACACAGCATAACTTATCAAAAAAGTGTGTCCAAGGAAATATGGTAGAACGCAACTGAAATCAGTGTTTCTATATACAATTGGACGGGAAATGACAAGAGCAATCTGATGATGTGGGCGGGTTTGCAATTGGTGCATAAGCTGGAACGCGCTATATCCCACACGGTAAACATGGGATGCACCACGTTCGGGCTCAATTTGCGACCCATGCATACATAGAGTTTGCCAATTTTTATGATGCCGTTGGATAGCCCAGAACTAGGGCTTTAATCCATGAGACGCTCAACTCCGGCTTCCAAGCAAGTATTGACCGAAAAATTCAAAATACCAGAAAGTTTGAAAATTCGACTTTTCTCTCTTGCATAACTTTTCAGGTTCGCAGTAATTTTTAATCTGAGCACATATTCAGATTCATCTCATCATTCCCAATCGACTGATGTAGAAAAACATTGATTTTGACAAATTCTGTTTTGTCAGTACACAAATTTAAATTTCCGTCTTATCTCGAAGCGAAAACTTCCGTAAAAAATCCGACATCATTTTCGGAAGTTCTACCCTAAAGTGCCCTAGCATAACAAATTTCAGCAATATCCGAACACTTTTTGCCCATTGTGCCAAGTGTTTCTCGATGCTTAGAAAAAGCGGGTCTTAATAACTGTATTCTTCTTCACAAAATAATTAGCAAAAGAATTTTTCAGGGGCCTGTTTCCTAAAACTATTGCAATTACAGAAGTGCGGAATTGCGTTGCAATTTGCGTCGTCAGCACGCAGTTCTGCAACTTTCTGTTTCTTAAAACTGTTCCAATTGCAGACTTGCCTAGTGACGTTTGCAACATTTGCAGTTGCAGAACTGCAAAATTGCGGGACCGCAATTGCAGAAAAGTGGCACTCTGCAATTTTGCAATAGCTGCAAGGAAAATCTCGCACCACAAATCGTGGTGCGAAAAAAGGTTGCCATTCGGCAATTCTCTCAAAAAGAAAAATGGAAATGAAATTATTGTAGAATAAAGCAGAGTAGGAAGTTTATTGTGGAAAGAGAGCTGAACGATGAGTGAAATAGTGTGAAATTTATGAATTTCAACTGTTCATAATGATTTAGAAGCTTATCGTGACAGTAGTAAGTTCGAATTTTGAATATAGAAGAATTCCGCAGTGCTAGAAAACTACGATATTATGTTGTTCAGCTTGAAGTCACACTACAAATTTAAGTGCGCTTTTAAGATTTCGGCAGAATTGAGGATTAAGGAATTCCAGGTGCAGAGTTGCAAAAAGTTTTATGAAACAGAAAGTTGCAGAATTCCTTGTGCAAATCTTGCAATTGCGAAATTGCTGTTGCATTCGCAACAGTTCTATGATACAAGCCCCTGGATATAAGGGAATTCTTCGAATGCCCTGCACACTTTGTCGACTACAAAATTTATTTAAGCTTACGCTGATCAATTATTAAGTAAATTGATACTTTAGGCCACCTATGGATGCTTTAACTTGTTTGCGAATCTTGTTCATTGCTCAAATAGCTAAATCGGTTTATTTCAGCGTTGGTATATATTTTCGAGTGATAACAATGATCGAAATGCTAAAGGATTATGAAGTTCAATCTGATTATAACTTTGATATGTGTACAGCAACACATATTGTCAGTCGAATAGAGAAAGGTGCCGAGATTATAGTTGTATTGGTAGCACATTCAGCAGATGCTCAGAAAATAGTTGAGAAAGCAAAGCAGTTTATCGACTTTGCAACTAATGATGGATTCGACGCTCCATTTATCGACGAATGTGATCGAATCAAATGTGAAATATTCTCTTCAACTCACCTAGTTAATTGGAAACTTAGCTTCCAGGAGGCGGCTCGCAAAATACGGGTTAGATGCTTATTGCTAAACATTCAGGAGCAATACACGCGCGGTCCTCTCAATTCGCCGCTCTTGCATTCCATTTCGTCACCCTTTCCCCCATTTTGTCCCAGTAACGTACTGTATTAATGCAGAGAGGACAAAACAGAATGACAGGGTGATGAAATGGAATGCAGGAGTGGCGAATTGGAATGAAAGCGGGTGTGTTAAGCAAAAGAGGAGTAAAGCATTGATTGAAATATGCAGTACTCTCCTGGATTGTGAGAAAGTCAATACATAATTAAACATTATACCTCTTTTGGGCTAGACACTACAGAGGCTATGCATGGTGTATATTTCTTTCAGGTTGAAAATTTTTATTTTATTCAATTTAAACTTTCAAAGTATTTTCATCACTATCGTCGAAAATTTTTCATGTCGTCAGACTGACGAAAATTTTAACTCTTGTGCGGAATTACTACACATAACCCTTTTATGCCTACTTCTTTGTTTAACAGGTTTGTGTTGAGAGGAGATATGAGGCCGCTTTTTTAGAAAAAACTTAGTTCTGTCCTGCTTCAAAGCTCCTTTATGACTAGTGTTCATGGAATAGTTCATAAAAATTAAATTAACAATTTTAAGCACATACTCTAACCTTATGTTACAAATCTAATTTGTATTCTTGTGGGGGTCTGACATTTGCGAGCTTATTGTCCACACATATCTAACAGGAATAGTGAACTATTTCATAGACGCATAACAATATATAAAAATTTTCCCCTGGAATCCAGGTCCCCGATCCTGCACTACTCTTTGCGAGGTCCAATTGATCCTATTTAAATTTCTTAATTGCATTTATTGCTTCTGATGAGTTTTGATTGCTGTTAGTATTATACTGTTTTACTACCGTTCATCATTTCAACATTTCGACGTTTTACTCTTTTAACTTCAAGGCTACATTATTTCAGACTCTATACTTTAAACCGAATGATTCAAATGAAAAGCTCGGCATTAAAATAGGTTTACATTCGCTGCTGCACGTTCCCGTGCACCATCTACTTATTCAAGAGCTTGTAACTGCATTATCCGATGCGTGGTTTTATCTTCTTGAGAAACAGACATCGTTAATCTGTGCAGTAAAAAACATTGAAGAAACGCTTTCATCCGTAAATGTTTCAAAAGAAGTATTCGCAGGAGTCATAGAAGATCCAATAAATACCATCTTTGATGATTTTTCAAAGAAAAGAGATGTTCTTCTTAAGTTAATCAAAGAATATCGCAGTAGTACTCACGCATTTGACATCTCGGTAAGTTCAGGTTTAGAATTTGTTGTATTAGGTGGTTAACTAGAAACTGAAATAAGAACTATATAATGAACGTCAGGCTATCAGATCATGAGTAAGAGTTTCCTTAAATGCTATGGTTGAGTGTGGTAGTAAGGAGATGGAGCGGGATAAATGAATAAAGATCGCCGAACCGATCGCAAAGGGCTGAAGAATTTATTTCAAATATTCAAGAGTGGGTGTGGGTGAGGTAGACATAGATGATATTCTGGGGTATACCGACAGATATTTAGTATTTGTGAGTGCGAGACCACGCCTTTTGAAGGGTTCCCAGAACAGGGGTTAGAGGCGCCATTTAATACGCGCAGTCAGATGAACGCATTTCCTCGAAAGAAATGAGGCGTCGTAGACGTCTCTTTTTTAAAATAGGGAACTCCTGTTTGGGGAAATTTGTCAGATAAGGAGCACTGCAGTCTGCTAGCATGGTATTGGGGATACGCACATTTGCAAGTTTGCTTGAGGGTAATGTTTCGTTCATACCTCACGCCCAGCTTTGGCCGTTCCTCCTCCACCATAAAATGAGTATGATGCTTCAAAAATGAAGTGGGTTCAGATTGGATAAAATGATTTTTATATCTCTGATGCATTCAATCCGCCTCCTCCCCGCTGAACTGGAGTGCTGACTTTTGCCCATCACTTTTCAAACTTTTTTGCGTATGAATTTAACTGAAAAAAGTTAAAAAAGAAAAGAAATACCGTATTATAAGTTGGTGCGATAAGTATCGAACAGATGGGCATTTATCTTCGCACACATCTATTATAAATTGTTTGATATCGAAGCAAAATTACCTTACAATCGTTTTCTCGTAATCAGTATGTTACCAAAAGTCGAGCACGACTAATGTACTATGTTCTAGAATAAAAACAGATATTCGTTACACCTTAAAATTTGCTAAACGTTTCAGGTATAAATTACAAAAGTATATTTAATTTTCTTTAATGCTATCATTTCAACTTTTTCTAATTATTCTTTAAGTATTGTAATAAACCGTTGTTTTAAGGAGACTTTATCATTTATGCGAACATTGATTGATGGTTTCGAAAACAAGGCCAACGCTTGCATTCAGTTGCTTAACTATTTTAATGACTCCATATTAACGCTAAGGAGTGCAGAAGTTGTCGCATTTGATTTCGCAATGCTGAATGAGAAGGCGGCAATTGCAATTATAATCAATGCCGCATTTCTGAAGTCTGAAATCGAAAGAATAACAACGCTTCATGATATGTGTTTGACTTCTGAAACCAGTTACCCGCAAAACCCGGCAATTAAAATTTTGGAACGGAGTTCTTCCGACATATTAGCAACATTTTTAGCTGCAAAAGAAGAAAATTCGGGTAATGACGCGATTGTTTTCATGTTCCGAATTAAAAAGAATCGTGAAAATGGAGAACCGAACCTTCCAGTTTTTTTACAACGTATTTATGGCAACATGAAGAAAGCCTGGATACATATACCTCCGAAAGTAACATCGAAAAACATACAAGTGCTTTTTGAGTCGAATGGGAATTATTGCATAGTTATACCCAGAACAGAACCAGAATTCGATACAACTGTCACTCCTTCGAGTCCTAAGTTGGCCCTGGCTCAATATCGCATGGCTTGGTGTCCGTCTTCTGAAATAGACAAATTTTCTCGTTTAGATAAGAAACAAAACGGTGAAGCCATTCCGTCATATTTTAAAATTACTATTGATGACGCCCATGCTAATCACGTTTTTGTAATGCAGACTAAGCTCAAATATAATTTATGTCCAAGAATCTTCTGGATTGATAGTAAAGAGCTCCTCAGCAAAGTAGCAAAAGCATCCATTATAGAAAATGAGCTAAACATTCAATCTGAAGGAGATAAGGTGCGCACAGAACGTATGATATCCGCATCAAATGACCAAGGCACAGAAACAGGAATGGTACTATACCTCACCAGTGATCCTAACACTGCGCTAGTACTTCCCGATTATAGTGAGAATGGATATAAAACAAGAGCAGCCGTATCGACATCAGAAAGAAAATTTTCAGCGATTGCAGACAATTATTTAGAAAACGGCAAGTTGCAGTCAGCCGAAGCATTAGAAAGGCAAAAGGTCTCAGAAAGCAAAAAAGAAAAATTGCAAAAAGGCCCTGAACAAAATATGTCTCACAGCAATTTACAAAATGAAGTAATCCAAGATCTAAAACTGCACTCGATTACAGTATCGGATAGAGAAAAAGAAAAGATAAACTCTTCTAGGTATTTCCAAGGGATCAATTTAAGACAAGCAGAAGATTACGACAAAACAAAAGAACACGATCATATCGATCGCAAATCGTCGCTAAGAGAACGCAGTATTAAGCACAGAAAAACACCTGATGAGGAAATAAGCCCTGAAAAATATTTCTTTTCAGTAGGAGACAAGCAAAACCACAGAGAGAATTCTATAGACAAACATGATGAAGATCGTAACCATCAGGTGCAAATCTCTGATGTTGAGGCATATAAAGAGAAAGAAGAAATAACCTCATTCACAGATTTCCAAAGCAGCAATTCAGAACAAACAAAAGAATATGGAAAACTAAATGAATACGTTTCTGTAAACGACGAAACATCGAAAGAAGAAGTCGACAATAACCATGGAGAAACATCTGATGAGAAGATGTGCCCTGAAGGAGATTTTTTTTCAACAGAAAACAAGCATAAATACGCAGAGAATCTTACAGAAGAACATAGAAAAGAACGTGACGATAAAATGCAATTGGCTGATTCTGAGGCGTGTAATGAGAAAGAAAAAACAACCTCCGCAGAAACTCAAGGCATGAATTTAGGACAAACAAAAGAATATGAAAACATAAAAGAACGCGATCATCTGGACCACGAATCTTCGATACAAGAATCCACCGATAAGCATAAAGAATCACCTGATATTGAAAAACACAACAAAATAGAAAGTTTAGCAGCAGAAGAAAAGCAAACCTGCACAAATAATCTTACAAAAGTACAAAGTGAGAAAAGCGCCAACATGGAACAAATACCTGATTCTGATGCAAATAAAGAGAAAGAAAAGACAACCTTACCCACGCATTCTCAAGGGATCAGTTCTGGTCAAACAGAAGGTTACGACAAAATAAAACATCACAATCATCTTGACCGCCAATCGCCGCTAAAAGAACCTACTAATAAGCATGAAGAAGCACCTTATGAGGAGATATGCCCTAAAGGAGAACTTTTTTCAGTAGATGATGGACAAAACTACACAAAGAAACTAAGAGAAGGATATAGCGAAGATCGTGACCATAAAGAGCAAATGGCTAACTCTGAGGCGGGTAATGAGAAAGAGAAAACAACCTCATTCACAGAAGCTCACGGCATGAATTCAGGAAAAACAGGAGAATACGGCAATTTAAAAGAAAAAAATCTTGCAGACCACAAATCATCGAGAGAAGAAGCAGATGAGCAGCACAGAGAAACAGCTGATGAGAAAGCTCGGCACAGTGAAGAACGTTCTTCAATAGAAGAAAAGCAAAACCATAAAAAGAACTCTAAAGAAGAACATATTGAAAAAAGTAACAGTGTGGAACAAAACTCTAATAATGAGATATATTTAGAGAAGGAAGAAATAACCTCATTAAAAAATACCGAGGGCTTGAATTCTGATCAAACAGATGAAAATGACAATATAAAAGAAAACGATCATTTACACCGCGAATCATCGCCAAAGCAACTCGATGAGGAGATATGCTCTGAAAAAGATTCTTTTTCTAATAAAACCAAGCGAAAATACGCAAAAAATCTCGCAGAAGAACATAGTGAAGAGTGTGACAGCAAGGAAACCTCTGATGCTAAAGCGTCTGATAAGGCAAATGGTATCGATTATTCGAAAGAAGCAATCATTGCAAATATCCGCGCAAATAATTTGTCTGAAGAAAAGAGCGAAGCAAATGAAACTAAATCAATCGATAAATATACCGAGTCGAAAGGAATAGAGTCGCATATTTATGGCACTGAAAAGGGACACAAAAAAAAGAACGAAAGTTCAGAAAACAGGGATAGTTCTGATAAAGCTGAAAAACATCAAGCGATTAAAGAACCAATCGCGCAAATTACGGACCTCAGTGCTGACCTTTTCGAGGCTGACACAAACTGTCATGTGTCAACATCAGAACAAGAGAAAACAAATAAAGAAAACATTAATTTCGATGGAAAAAATAAACAAAGTACTGGCGGATCATCAACTGCACCAGAAGACAATAATGCACTGCTTCACACCGATGTACAAAAAATCCAAGATTTTGAGCTGGATGAAAAAGGGAATAGAGTAGAACTCTTCACTGCAAATCACTGCAAAGAATATCCATCAAACGAAAAGCAAGCAAATGAAGCAATGATGGCGCAAACGACACCATATGAAGGAACTTCAAAAAATGAAGAGTACATGAGAATACAACAGACGCTTGAAGAAACGTTTGACGCTGGAGCATTAAACAAAAATCCCAATGATTCGAATAACGCTACAAATGTATATCATAATTCAAGTGCAGCACAGGGAGAATATATTGAGTTAACAAATATTTTATCACCTACAATATTATCAAACGATAATCATCAGGAATTAGAATCTTCAACAGAAACATTGCGAGAAGAAAATAGTAATTCAGACATAGAACCTAAGACGCCAATCACACATGAAACTAATGGAATTAATGAGCTTGATGAAAAATCAATCAGTTCTTTAAATTCACCAAGCGAGGAAAAGTTTGTAGATCCAACCTTACCTAATCAAGATTTCTCTGCTCATCGTTCCCAAGCTTCACATGTTGATTTAAAAGAGGCAAACTCCAATAATAACAATCCAATGCGCTTAAAAAACCAGACAATGAAACATGATTATCAGCAAAATAAAGACAATCAGAGGCTCATTTCAACTGATTTATGCGCTGATACATCTGCTAAAAACCTCATGCAATATAATGTTTGTTCAAATGACGACATAAAAGGAAAAAGCGCCAATCCAGTTGACTTTCAGAGTAACATCAAGAATTCGCACTCAAAATTAAAGGATTGTACTGAACTACAGAGAGGTTCCGCTACTTTAACTGCTGCAATGAATTCCAAGGCAAAACCTGTTCTTGACAAAGAAGTTACTACAGGAACTATAAAGCAGCCAGTTCGAGACTATAAAAAATTAGCAAAGAAAACAGAAACAGAAGCCACAGGGGGAGGAGTGATGAAGAATTTTAAAAAGGCTTTTGGTACCGCATTAAAGGGAGTTTACGACATTTCCTCTATAATTAATACGACAGATGAAGATATTGCAGTTCCTGAAAAACCTATATCAACCACGTATTACCAAGTTGAAAGAATAAAGCAGCAAGACGAAGAAAAGAATGTACATGACTTAAAAAAACAGGAAAGTCGATTGGTACAACGACTCGCGGAAAGATATTTAGAATATGCGAAACAAATAAAAGACAGCCACTTTTGGCAGATGAATGATGTATTGGACAATAAAAAACCAGGAGTTAATTACTTCAGTATTGGAATACCATCAGCTTATGAAACCGGAAGAGAGAAAGTATTGCTCATTGTTGGTGGTACTGGTCATGGAAAATCGACACTAATTGATTCAATGGCAAACTATTTATATGAAGTCAAGTTTTCGGACAAATTTCGATTCAAAGTGGTACGTAGTACCACGAAGGCTAAAGAATATAAAATAGATGCCGGTAAAAGCCAAACAACAATAGTTACCTCATACAAATTCTGCGATACACGTTTGGGTTACACTCTAACGGTTGTCGATACCCCGGGTTTTGGCGATACAGAGGGCCCAGCTCGGGACGTTCTTACTCGAAAGTGCATCCAGAAATGGTATGAAACAGAAAGAATATTGCCTGATGCCGTCTGCATCGTCATTCGAAGTAGTGAAACTAGACTTAAACCTCAAGTAATCAACGAACTAAATAGTGTCATTGATCTGCTCAAGTTAAACCAAAATGCGAAAGTAATGCAGTTGCTAACATTTTGCGATCCGGGTAAGCCGCCGGTAGTTGAAGCACTAAAAGAACTTATGATTCCTGTTAGCGCAGACTTCAAGTTTAATAGTAGTGCAATATTTGAAAATCCATATAGCAGTGATGAGGATAACAAGCGTCTTTGTGAACTTTTGTGGAACAAAGGAATGAAAAATTTTAGTTTATTGTTTGACGCGGTGACTCAGTTAGAGAGTCAGTCTGGAAACTCACTGCTATCCTCATTTAACATTAATTTTAATGAAATACGTTTGGAAAACCGAATCCACTGTTTATGGACCCAAATTAATAGAGTATTGGCCTTAAGCAATCAAATCCAGCAAACAAAGACGCATAAACAGAAAATCGACCACAGCTATAATCACAAATTGTGGGCGATTGTTTCAAAGGATGTTAAATGTAAACTGCCTGGTGATGAGCACTCCCTTATTTGCAATGAATGCAAGATGACATGTCATTTAAAATGTCGCCGAAGAAAGGATAATGATATGAAATGGTGTTCTGTGATGAAACACGTCATTCCACCTACAGCGGATCAATTAGAAAAGGAAAGAGGCAACAATGGTAAGAGTTAGTATTGCCGAGATACATGGTGTTCCAAAAAAACACGTTTGGGTTTCCTGACTCGAAGAGGTAACGCCCAAAAGCGAACTTGGATCAAAGATGTCCCCTGGGGAGAGCTTGAAGTGGGCGGAGTTTCAGCCAGAAAGTCGCTGTGGGACCCAGGCGGCAGTTCAAAATATGTCCCGAATCGCCTTACATTTGGGGCTCTGTTTGAGACCCTATAACTTTCTGTTCAAGAATTTTTTCGCCAAGTTCTTGCGTTCTTACGATAGGGGAGTTCTAGTTAAACGTTTTGCAAAAACAAACGTGAAAATTCATTAAGAATTAAAAAAATGGCATGGGTTTAATGATCCGAATGAAGAATGGCATGAAGAAATGCTCATCAAAAAAGTATTATGGAACATATCAGAAGTATTCACATTTTGAAAAGTGGATACTTTTCTGAAAGTTCAACTTCAGGGCTACAACTTGCAATAAAAACTGGCCTGATTCAAGACTATGAAATTTTTGACCTTGAGACCACCCACGGTGCAAAAGTTGCGAAAACTGAATTTCGTCAACAAGAATGATTTCTTTCAACGTCCGATGAGCTTAAGATCCGCTTTTTCTAAGCACCGAGTTTGTCTTGGCACAATGGGCAAAAAGTGTTCGGATTTTGCTGAAATTTGTTATGCTAGGGTACTTTAGGGTAGAACTT
>NIUQ01001551.1:0-29121 GCA_002796945.1 Plectus sambesii
TTATACGCATCACTTGAATCAATTCATGGCTTTGATCACTGATTTTTCAGGCCTCTGGTATCCGATCGTTATTGCTTCAGTGAGTTTCGTGGTTGGACTGATCTTCTTGCCTGAGACGAAGAACGTTGACATTTCCAAGATTGAATGAGAGTGAATGACAGCTGTGATTGGAAAGGACGTTACAGTCTCAGATCCTGAAGCAGCGTTTTCTCATCGTCGAGGACTCATCATAAGGGGTTATCTTATCCCTTATCTCCCTCAATACCCTTTCATTATTATAATCTCATCTTCTTCATCATCCTTATCAGCTGGAATTTAAGAACAGCCCCTGAAGCATCCAAGGCTTACCGTTGTCTTAAAAAAATAACGATCCCTTAAGAAAAATTTTATCAGTTGCGACAGCCTAAGCTTATGAGACGACCGCTGCCTTGAGGGTCAATTTAATGTGCAAAATCTCGAATGGTGGTTACAAAAATGTATAGTAAGCTCAATGACGATAAAGAATTTTGCCTCCATGCCGAAGCTTAATGGAAGATAATTGGCATATCGTGCTAACTATCATTTCTTCTTAACGTGGCAGGCACAGTGAACAATACGCTATTATAGTGTCAATTTACAGTGCAATGACTTCATACTTCCAAATCAATTCGGAAGGTCATTCCATGCTAGTGAATGTCTTAAATACTGCCGTTTGCTTCGGTTGAGGAATGCAATCGTCGCTTGTCATATTTAGCTCTTCTAATAAATAAACTCGTTGCATGGAACCATTTCGTGATCATCTGATTTATCAGACAATCATGTACACTCATCCACACCAAAATGCAGTTTTCGCGTAAACTCTTAGGCATGCGGCAAAGAAATCAGTAATATGCACCGTCTACACAAAAAAGCATATTAGTTGTTTTTTGTGGGCGTAAACTTTCCTGATTGTTTTACCACAAGCTTAATAATTTGTGCTAAAGTCCCGTTTCGGCTTGGAAGAAAATTACACGTGACAGATGTGAACGGTGCTGCTCCACCGTCATAACAGGAGTACTTTTACAAATTGGATAATTATGAGACGTCCACGGTTCTGTTATTGCAACAATTTGACGATGGTTTAGTAGGCTAACGCGTTAATAGTTATAGCCCACTACTCCGTACAAGTCGGCCGTACTTTCAGCTACAGATGGCTGTCATCAGCAAAGTATTGATTAAAATGTTTTGACCCTATCTTGCTCCACTATGATACTTTAAAACTGACATACCACACCAATGCATACGGTCCCACCTGGGCCCAGTAGCAACTAGTGTTGCAACTAAGTTTTTTTGGAAACTTAGTAAATTATTTAGTTAGTAAGCTCATTGAGTATGAAAACATTAGTGAGATTGTATAAAGTGAAGTTCCCGGTACAGCCCGGATGAGGTTGCCATGTTTATTATAGTCTGAAATGTGGCGAAACTCAACGTAGCATCAGGATGATACTTGAAACCCTGCATACTGGAGTTTGTTTGCACGCAAAGTAGAGGAGATGGAAGCCTAGCAATATCCTAAACTTTTGGTGTTCTACTGAATATTCATAAAATATTGAATGAGATTTTTACGTTTAGCTTCATTTTCTGTAACTCTGATTGTCTCTGACAAACTTTTGACTGGTTTTGCTTGGAGATGTGAACTTCTGGTAAGTCGAACTTGTCGCTGTTTGTGTGCCGTCATTGTCACACCAAAGGAATATAAAAATAGCACAAGCGAGCAATTTTAAGCTTTTGCAAATAAAAAGTTTGCGCCGCGCGAGAAACGCAGCTAAGAATAATATGTATAATGTGTTATGTAGTCTAATGTTTTTCATCAAAGATTCAAGTTCACAGCGAATAAAAGACGGTAGCAAAGATAAAACATCAAGCTAAAAGATTAAAAGCTTGGTCTGCTTGGTCTTGGCTTTTAGGTTGAAATCGGTTAATAATAATTTCAAGAGTTTATGTCAATCATAGTCGATGGTGCTTGTTGTGGAGCGCTTTTAGTTATTGACAGTTTAAAACTCAAGATGCATCTCTTGAGACAGTGATGACTGAATCAAACATCAGAGCCAATCGCTTCCACCTTGTGGCACTCGATTGATCAATGAAGTTTCCTGCCCGACGGAAGTTGCGCGATGTTTAATGTATGATTGAAGGTCGCGAACGCTACAAACTATTCTGACGAGTAAACAGGTCTAAAGAAATAATCATCGCCTCCCTCTTTCAACAACAAGACTCCAAAATTGTCTACCTCCGTCGACGCGCCACCGTCAGAATTATAATCATAACGCTGACGGTGCTGGGTTTGTTTGCTCAAGTCGGTCTGCCATCGCCGTCTGCAGAGTGCGTTCATTTGTTTCGTTGGTTTGGTGTTTGCGTTTGCGACGAGGTAAAAGACAGCGAGCAGTGCGCTGGCGACATAACCGGTCCCTTTCCTGTCGTCGTCATTTGTTCGACTCGCGCCGGGGGAACACGATACCAACCAGCCCGAACGTCCACCGCTCTCCCGCTCTCCCTCTCTCCCTCTTTCCCTCCGTTTTCTCTACCCCGCTCCAAGCGCTGAACAATCAAAGTACAATCCAGTAGGTGTGCGCACCTTTCTATCATTCATTCTATTGCCTATGGCCTATTTTACTTAAACGAAATCGCAACAGCTGTGATTTATGTAATGAGAAGTGCGATAATGGATCTGTCACGGCGAGCGTATGTGAGCAATTCTTCGCGCGACGTCGCGACAGATCAATACCGCACTACCCATTGTTATAATTACAGAAATTGTATTTATAACAGCTCAATGAAATGTTGTGCCAGCTGTCGCCCAAGCTAAACCCTACATTTCGCTATTACAGGTTGAATTGGCGATCGTTTTGAAAGAATGGAAACAACTAACGACGACGATTTTCGTTTTTTGACGAATTGCTCTCTTATAAAAGAGGATGTTCCACTGGACCAACCGTCGGCTGCTTTCTTCTTGAAACGTTCGTGTTGCATTTTTTCGTAACAGAACAATGAAGATAAGGTCGATTGCAATTGTATTCTAAATTATTGCACATACATCGTTGCATTTCTCTTGCTCAACCTAAATTGCGTAACAGACTGGAGACGGCAGGTGACAAGAATGATATTGGTCACGATGACCAAGATCTCGCAGTCTACTTTGTTTTCCACAATTACATAAAGTGCAAAATGCGCAATGGCCATCGTAAGCACAACAAATTGTAGTTTGAAAGTACCAAAATGGCTAAAAATTCTCAAAAAATGGGAGGAGTTTTTCGTGACAACACTAATTTTTTGATTTCAGACATTGATAGAACATATTTTGTGTTGCTGATGATTGGCAGCGCTGTTACTGCGCTTATCGTCCTCTTGTCCTTTGTTCACTGGTACAATGTCTGGACATACGTTAGCAATGAACGGCGACAAAATAATCTCTACTGGCTGCTGGGGCTGTTTCCGGTAATATATTATATATTTGTAAATTTGCGATCAGTAGAAAAATTCAGCCTTACGGCTTTATAAATGTTAGATTGACGCTCATAATTTAACTATTAAAAATTAATGCTTTTACAAGCAATTAGGTTGAGTGAGGTGAGCACCGAGTGGATCATGTGTGTATTTAGCATTTTTATTTGACAGAGACGTTTCCTAGATTAGAGAAGCATTTTACATATTGATTTGACTTCGAAGAGGCCCTATTTCAATTAAAAACTATCCAGTCTGCTTTTAAAACTATTCTTCTTTAAGTTGAAATGGTATTCAAAGAGATGTGTTCACAAGTCGATAATTACGATCGAGCATTATTTTCAAGCAAGAGATGTCTCTCATTTTTTCGATCTGCGCTTTTCTAGGCCAAAAGAAATAGACAAATGAACAACACAACAATACGAGCTCAATTGAGTTTCTCCTCCCATGCTTTCTATGGTATATTTATTAATAAGCATATGCAATGGCATTCTCGCCGCGGTATTTTCTCTCTAGCGCAGTAATTCTGAGTATGCAGATGCGGTGAATGTCAATAGATCATCAAGTCTCTTTCAGTTTTCATCGATTTGCTGTTTGATTGGCATGTTCATACCGAGAACCGCGCTGCTGACCTTCGCCTTCGCATTTTTGTAAGTGATAACCATTCATAACTATATATTAAAGTTGGATTATGTTTAGATATTTTATGGTTTGCCTGTTCTCGGTTGTCACTCTGCTGAGACATTTATTCGGAGGACGAGCAGCAATGGCTGAATTTCTCGCTCAACATAAGCACTTGATCAGCTTTCAAATGCCGCCTTTCTGCTGCTGCTGCAGATGCCTTCCAAAAGCACCACCAGCCGAGTACGTCTTTCCATTATTATTTAAATGTGAGAACAGGGAAACGGAGAAGCAATAAATGAGGGGTACGATTGGGCGGTCAGAATGTGTCGGCGTCTGATGGAGTGGCGACAGGTGGGCGTTATGCTCAAAGCGGGCGGCCCGACCAGGATCGAGGAGGGTAGGAGGGGTGCGGGGTCCCATCTTTGCTCAGCTTTAAGCAGGTGCCCTGATTAAAGGAATGCCTCAATGAGTCGGCAGCTGAGCGACGCAATACCAAAATTTTCCGCATCAATCATCATTGCAGTTTTTACTGCACCACAGTTTAATGGATTGAAACAGTTGATTGCCTCAGGGTTTTCCAATAAGTAGAGGACTCAAAAAGACAATTTAACGCATGACGCCGATGAAAAACTCGAATTTCGACAGTGTCACCGAATCGGCGTGACTAAATTGTCGACGTCGGAACACGCCGATTGATTTTTGAACCCTCTGTTGCCCTAGTAATCTCTGATCATTCTCTTACATCGATGCATCTTAGTCATGAGTCACAGCGATTGGAAAACCAAAGGGAAAAATTTTGTCGCATTGAACCCTTTTTTACTAAAACTCGGCGAATGAAATTTGAGAAAAGTTGGCAAAGTGTCATATTTCAGCCTTGTATATTCTTGTATCGAAAGTATGAATCACAACAGACATATCTCAGATTTCAGTGACAAAGTTTTAATGAAACAGGTTCCTTGCCAATTATATCTGGCATAGATCGCGAATAATTATCTCTATATTTAGATCGTAAAATCCATATTTCTACTGTGATGTATTTAAATCTAACTAGACACATTTCACCAGTAGAACTGTATATAGTGGCCTTAGCTGTACCATACCACCTCATGCTTTTCAGGCAAAACCTTCGTCGAGTTGAATGGCTAGTCCTACAAGCTCCGTTTGTCCGAACAGTTATCGCCGCCGTCAGCCTCCTTATCGTTTTTGAGCTTCGTGAAGATGCGGCATGGTTAGAGCAAATTTTACATTTCATACACAAAAACTGCAACTTTTCACTTTCAGGTGGCTTAAAATCACTGACATCCTCGGAGTGATATCGATGCTGTTCGCGATTTTCGGTTGTCACACGCTCTCAAATTTAGCACGAGTCAGTTTGCTCACATTCAACTCCTTACGCGTCACAGTTGCTAATAAAATATCATAGCGCTACGCATTATGGAAAAATCCTTAACGGCATTCAAATCCGGCACGCTGTCAGCGCGGTAGATTTGAATGTGCCGCTCGGACTGATTTTTCATTATGATTCATACCGAATATGCGTTTCCTTAAGCCCATTTCTTTGCAACATGTCACTTATAATGCGAAAAATGCCGATATAATATATTTAGATTTTTGAAAACATAATTTGCAGGAAAAAATACCCGAATATGGCTTTATGGCGATATTTCGGATTGTTGACTTCGCCCTGCTTCTGTTTGGTGTTCAAAAGATGATCACCGACACTTTGGCCCGTTTCAACGTCTTCACCTGCGGTCCTTTGCTGACGCCGATCGACAAATCGCACTGTATGTTTAACATTTCGAGAGAACGGTTGCTCTAGCTATTTATGTCAATCGTGTCCTCATTAAAGAGGAAGTAGTTTATTTTAAAGTTTCATCCTGCTGTTGCAGATTGGAACAGTTTCTTCTTGATCATCGAGATGTTCCTTCTCTCGCTTCTCTCCACGTTTCTTTTCAAACCATCCAAGAACGCCATGTTTGACAAGTACCCGGGTCGGATTCAGCTGAAGGAAAAGCAAAGTGAAAATGTGATGTTGACGAACATAGTTGTCGGCCACAAGTAGCGCCGCTTTAAACACGTTTGTATCGGTTCATTTCGAGTGACGCAATAGTTGAATGAGAGACAAATGCGTATGGATGCATCTAAAATAGCTTTGCACAGAAACATCCTGCTCGCATCGAGTTTGACTGATGGTCGCGAGATTAAAATGTTTGCGCAGAAGCGCTTGCTGACAAATTAACACGACCAACAGTCACTGATGGTACAGAATGGCTTAAGAGGCATTACATATTCCATCCTGATACTATGAGCAGGCTCGTGATAGCTCTGTAACTCACGACATCGCACTTGAACGATGCCAGAATCGGTATAGTGAGCGCAATGATAATAACTGTTGCGATTAATAAGCATCAATGCCTTCATTAATACAACACTATGATTCTAGTTCAGCATTTTTCGCATGGCCATGCTTTCACATAGTTGAACATAAAAATTTAAGTTCTCGAATCAGTTTTCACAAACAGTACTTAGCGCCTCTTCTCTATTCGTATTAATAAATACTCTATGATAGAAGTTAAAAACAACTCCGTACATCAGTTACAATTCACCACAACGTAGAAATTGCGCATTGACACTTAATGCTGATTACAGAACTTCAAGGATATCCAAAGAGATAGTGAACTGTAACATCATGCTGTTATTTTCACATCAGAAATGGAATCGCGAACAATAGCTACTGGATCGACTAGATCGACATAGCCGCTGCCGAGCACGACAGTTCCATCCTCCTTTAGCTTTGTCTGGAAGTGAATACGCGCGTCCTCTTTCCACATCTCGGTGATGAGAGTCTGTCCGGGAGTGACAGGCTTGGAGAAGCGAACTTTGACGGCGACGAACTTGCTGACGTCATCGTTGGCGTATTGGTGGAGCACATGGCGCACAGCGAAGCCCAAGGTGCAGAGGCCATGTAAGATTGGTTGCGAAAATCCTGAAAAAAATGGAAGATGCAAAGAGTGCAGAAAGCTGATAAAAGTTTAGGAGCATGCAGGGTTCAGCGCTGACTCTTCTACAGACAGATAATAGTTTACAATCGCTGATTTTGCTTTACATTTTGGACTAATAAGTTTACGTTCTCAATGAGATCGGCGATCTCTTAACCAGCGCGCCAGCATTCGATCCAAAATTATTTGCGTTTATGTCGAGTGCGGATGTAGCTCATTAAACGTTAACTTTGCGAGTGAAAACCAGACAAGCTGTCATAATAGAAATGATGCTACATGTTTTAGCATTCCCTCCTTTCCTTGCATTGGCGACAAAAAACTGCATTAAACAATTGAGCGACCGTATCATATAACATTGCCAGTGGCAGTGACGCTTGCTATATAAAATATGAAATGAAAAATGCCTAATGTACCCGACCAGTTACGATTATCCCCCTACCCAACTTGTAAAGTATGTTGTCAACTCAATTTACAGCAGAAAACAATCGTACCAAATTTAGCTGCAAATTTTGGGTCGACATGGAGCGGATTCAAGTCTCCAGAAGCGTGCCTATACAATGCTGCTTGGTTCGCGGCGATTCCTTGTTCCGCGACCGTATCCGGCTGTCTGGTCGGCACTGATTCCACTTGACGCTCCTCCGTTGATGTCCGCTCGCCGTTGAACCCTCCGGCACCCACTTCGAAGATCGAGTACTGTGCATGCGACAGTTTCTCGTTTGTTTCATCGTTGAATGTGTCAACTGAAATGGTCAAATTTCTTAATTTAAACAGAATACAGTAGCTGAGAGAGATACAGGAGGAAAAGATGTTGATTCAATTATTATTCTTGCTAATGACTGTGGCTGTTGAGTCTATTCCATATACTGTGCATCATATGCATATGATGCATTTGCATCTATAAGTGATACTCGGAATAGCCACTGAAGGCAGTTGTCGAGTAGAAAATTCTGTTAACAGCTCCTTTCTGCTGGACGCGCAGCATTCAAGGTCTAATATCGTATTCCAAAAAAGTTCTTCCAGCTGATAAGGATACGTAAGCAGCTGACCGGACCGTGAGCGTAGAGCAAAGCATGTATTACATTTTGTCCAGTTGTCATCATCTCACTTTAGTCTGCAGGTGAAGCAAGGCTGGTCTGTCCTCGCCGAGAGGATCCGTTGAATTTGGCTCACCACGTTTGCCTATGTTTAAGCCTAGCTCGAAAGGTAAGGATAAAAATTGACTTTCACACTTAAAGTGCATGGCTTCCCATGGTGTGATCAATACATACGGGTGGTCATCAAACTTCGTTTGCGTTGACCTTTGCGTTAACGCAAAAGAAATCTGCTGAATCAAGTAACCCTGATAAAAGTCGTCCGACTGCTGCCGAATCCGCCGGCGTAAAAAGAGGCATAAGTAGCGGCAATGACTAATCACTCAAAAACAGCTATCTGTTTGCATGAGCCAAACGAGCTTGGCATGCCGCAACGTCGCTCCCGAGTGCTGGGGCGACGTTGTTGCTGTCTGCCGACGCTCAAACTGATACTTGTTTTCACCTCTGCATCTATAGCAAATAAAGTCCGTTAACGAACCAAGCGCAATACAACATTATTCATATATGTGTAGGTCCGAAAGAGACCTATAAAAGCTATCGATTTAAGCAAGTTGTTGAGGTAAAAATTTCTTTGAAGAACATTCTACTTACCATTAATGAGAATCAGCGCTCCTTTGCCCTTGTCGAGGATGTCGGCGATCTGTCCTTGACTGCGCAGGGTCGCTTCGGTGGGGAAGGGGCGTAGCACTTGAAGGAATTGCTCGCCGTGCAAGATCTAAACCATTACAACAGCTCAAACAAGAACACTCTATTAGCGATATTTAGATTGTGTTACAAGCTCTTAATTTCTTTTGAAAATTTGCTCATCATGTAAAACAACGCACTGTCGGCTCTCCAAACGGTGCGATAGCCTTCATGTTATGAAAGCGCACATCACGCCGCGTGTTTCGTGCAAAAAGCCACAGAGGCCTTGAAAATGTTAAAACGCTATGGTACTTGTGCGCACTTCATTTTCACGATATAGTTGACATATGGTAAATTAGTATAATTACAGTATTTTACCTTAGACCAGTCCCATTTAAGTCCGGGAACGCTATCGAGCTTGTTGATAACGTGGAAGCCCGGCACGACAGCGAAAGTCGGCAGGACGCTGAAGTTCGCATCCTTTTCGTACACAAACCGCAGTCCCGAACCACTTGATTCAGTTCCCACTATAAATGAATGCTTGAGGTACACGGTATTATAGGCATTCTTATTGTAGGTAATTGTAAAATCCTCGTTAAAGCCGCGGTAGGAGAAAAATGCTATAACAACTTGGGGCCAGTTTCATAAAACTAGAGCGATTTGCAGAATTGAGAAAAATGTGGAATTGCAAGCACGATGAATGGTAACTCTCAGTTACTTCTGGTTTCATGATCAATCATCGCGCTTAATGTTCCTCAATTTCCAATACTGCAATTGCATTTTTTTTAAATTAGCGTTGGGTTACAAATGCGCGTCGGATTTTAGCGATCGCAGTAGCCGTCACTCTTCAAGATGGAATAGCAACTTTCTGCTTGTGAGCATCATGGAAAATCCGCGCTGTCCACAGAGGAATACTTGCGAAAGATATTATAAGTGCAAGGAAAAACAAACACGCTTGATATTTACCTCCGAGAGCGTAGAAGATTGCCTCCTTGGCGGAATATTTGTAGAAGGTTGGTTGAAAGTCAAATTTCTTTGCAAGTGCCACGTCCATGGTCACGCCACTCGGCTATGTATTGCAGAAATTTTCACAGTGATAAATTTTTGCGATGGCGAGAGGCGACTGACGATGCTCTTATCATTCCGCTGTTTTTATATAGGCCAGTCATTACCCACGTGCAGAGATCAAAGTGTTCACGTGCGACATTTGCAACCGAGGAGTTCCCCCATCATGACCTGTGTTATATCAGTAGAGCGAGCATCACAGAGCTAAGACATTAAAACGGACTCAAAATATCAGAAGGCAATAAGAGTGGGAGAAAAATCTTTCGCTTCCAGTTTCCTATCGTACCCAGCCACTATGAGCACTAAATAAAACGCAAGCTGGACAACAGATTCGAATTTAATGCTTTAAATTGCGCTTCAGTGTGTTATCAATAAATTGGAAAATGAGTTTTTAGAATGAAAATTATTTCACGATCCGTAATTTCTCTGTATATCAACGGCTGTCTTAAGCAAAAATTTTCATTCAAACCAAACTTGTAACCTCTCGTTTACAGACAAATTTTGACTTCAAAGTGAGGGCTGTTCTCATAATGACATTTATATTTACCTCATCATGATTCATGCTCATATTCCTTCTGTATGTTGGCGAGTATTTCAACGGCTTGATTTCTATCTGATTGCTAGTAACCAGCAGAAGTTCATCTGCAATTTAAAGTCATATGAAATACCGGGGTTTTCCGAGTATAAGCCCCGGGGCTTGTAATAAGAATTGGCACTTTTCGCATCTTTACTTTGTCCCCAAATAGAAGCCCCGGGGCGTCTATTTGGAAAATTCAATTACATAACGATTTTCGCAGTACCACTCATACTTGCATTTTGGGTCGTTTATTCATCTTTTTAATTAGTATAACACGCAAAAAATGGAAGATCTATATGATTTTTGTAAATTCTATTAGACAGTACGGTATTTATATGTAAAATACATTTTAAATAACTTCATTTCATGCATTCATGGTGATAATTTTTCGGCTCCAAATATATGCCCCGGGGCTTCTATTTGGAAAGTCAAACCGAATAGAAGCACAGTGGGGCTTGTATATGGGGGGGAGCTTCTAATCGGAAAAACCCGGTAAGTTTTTTCTGCATAGTATGAAATATTTCATTTGACACTGAAAAGATTTCAATTTTCATTTCTCATCGATAACTTGAGATTTATCAGTACTGCAATTGTACCATTCGAACGCTGCCAACGAAAGACAACGAGCTATCAGAAGCTCTTTTAAGTAACGAATAACGCACTTTTTTGTAGTGCACGAGCGTAGTTCCGATGAAAAAATCGAAGCGCCATAAATTTGTAAGCTAATCGACTAGCATTAAGAATGACTGCAGAATAGTCGACAAAAACATCGCTGCGCTGAGAAAAGGCCAACTATGCGACAAGGTCTGACATCATCCTTTACACTCGCAGCCCAACTGCGTTAAAACAGCGCAAGTACATGCATAGATAAGCAGCACAGGCAATCTCATCGGGAGTATGAACCTACGAATCAAGATTGATTTTGCTCATTACGCTCCATGCTAAAAACGATGGTACAATCATGACAGCATGGATCTTTTTTCACATTTCCCCTCAACATTCTCCACATGCAACTTTCTTTGCCACATACACAAAATTGCTTTCATCGCAGTCATTTTAGTAGACAAGTCGTGATGGTAATATATTTAGTCAGTGCTCTTGAATGCCGTTGAGAACTTAGGTAGTGCAGGGACTCTATATTCTGCCGTATTGAACATAGTGAAGCTTTACTGTATTAAGGACAGTTTCAGTTCAACAACCTATAAGAATCGTTTACAATATTTTTAGACACCGTTCTCCACCTTTCACTCTTCTAGCCCTGAAATGTCGGCACGACCCTTAATGCTTCCTTGAATGGTTGCTTTTCTTAGATTGTAGATAAACATGCAAATATTGTTTGCATTGCCAACTGTGCTGCCCCTTAAGACATGCCAAACTGGCTTCTCCAACGTGAATGCTTCATATTTCTAAATTTACTCCAATAATTTCCGATGCATGCGCGCTTTCGTAGGGCTCATTGTTAAAACCTATTATCTGCTCTTCTATAAATATGTTACGCACCGTTGATCCACTACAGGTGGACATAAACTCACGAAAAGAAATTAAACTATGGCTCCTTGTAATTTAGTAGGATGTTTTTGTGCATTGTTTCCCAAATATGAACTATTAAAACTTTGAACGGGCGTGCAAGTGTCCAAAAATCTTTATCCGTTTACGCTCAGTTTTCCTTGATTCTAGCGTCCTTTGATTCCAGCCTATTCGCAATCAAATGTAGCGCAAGACACGGGGGGAAAATAAGGTGAAAATAAATTTGAATGAGATCAAAAAGAAAGTTGCAATACGCTGACACAACGCTATCTATGAATTCAAATTCCATTTAAATGCGTGCGCTTTAGTACGGTTGATGTATTAACGATAAAGTGTTTTGCAGACTCTGACGTGCGGCGACTCTTCAAAAGTACTAGCCTAATTCTCAGGGTTATAAAATAGAATATCGGGGAGATGATGATCCCGTGCCCACCCTCACCTGTCTCCTACTTCTTCCCCAGAATTAACGTCACAACACATTCATTTAACAGCATCCCCCATTTGATCCCACGTGGGCAAATAATGTCAGAGATCTGCGCCGTTAACCGCATACATTATCCTCTATTTTGAAGTCAACAAATATAAGCATGTGCTGATTTTGCTCTAAGGCGTCATTAAATTCCCTAACCAGCCCACTCCTCTGTTTTTGTGTTTGCCACAGACATCATTTTAGGAGCGCAATTAAGCCTGCAGATTGAACAACAGCCTAATGAGGTGTTCGTATACATCTAAGGTAGATAAAGGCAGGACTTGAGTTGCGATCAAAAGTCACTGGCCTGTCGAAGATCGGCAGCCGACTGATAGTTTATTTTTCGTAGCTCTGTCACTTAATTTAAACGGTTAGCCTATTACTTTCTCACTTTTACCACACTACCTAGAACAGTGCGATAGAACGCCGCGCTCACCATTTATTCAAATGTCGTCAGTAAACCTCAAGTGACCAAAAACTAGGCTGATAGAGAAGGGACGATCGATTGGTAAATTTTAACTGCGGCTTTAATGTTGCTTGGAAATGCCAGAGCCATTGATCATTCGCTCTGCTTTCTAAGTCAGGCTGAAGCGTGGTTGATTTTGTAATCTGAGTGTAACCGCAGTTTTGAAATTCGCTATCATTTTCATTTCAACTTGTACAATTCTACATTTTACATTTTACATCACGAGCATCGACCTTTCTGTTTGGATAATATGAATGTAAAACATCAATAACTTCACAGATGCTGTAGGACAAAAAAATGCACCTAAAAATTTTAAAAAACAATTTTAGAAAATTACAATGACTGCAACTTTGAGACTTTCATTGATCCAGTTCTAACTTTAATCATCGGTCGTTTTAATATCAAATTTTTCAGGTTTTATCAGAGGTATGGCTGCAATTCTGCGAAATCGCACTGATGGGCGGTGGGAGCAAGTAGTTGACTCGGCTGCCGTCGACTCGCTCGTCTTCTCCTGGATACTATATGGCGTCGAGGGCTGTATCCTGACGGTCACCAACTTTCCAATCGTGTTCGCCGTCTTCTTTTACTCGAAGCTGCGTCAACAAAAGGAGTTTGTCATCGTGGGGGCGCTCGCCTTGGCCGACGGTATTGCCGGCTTTGGATATCTGCTCGCCGCTATCGGACGCATTCTACTAGTCGAAGAAGGAGAAGGTATTTACTGTTTCTTTGCACAGAAATGATCGGCGAACATTTCGAATATTTTAAATAAATGCCTTAAAAGAAGTTTGTCGACAGTTGTTCGACAGCAACTGAGCTGCTGTGAATAGCTTTGATGCAAAATACACTAATTCTATGAACTTTTTAAAGTTATGCATATTATTGCTGTCCTTGTATTAAAATTTGTTTTTGTTCTTACCTTTCTGTAATGTCAGCAATAGTGGTTCTCAGCCCGCCTGGGGCTCTATTGAGTAACGTATCAAAGCTCACTCGTAGCATCCCCCTTCGGTATCAAATCATAAACTATAGCGCGCACTGACGACAACGCATTTCCTTTTTTGCTAATTTTGTGAAATAGTATTCAGTAAATATGATTCTATGGATGGTGGATAAGGAACTTTCTTTTCCCTTACTCTTGCTCGAATATAACCGCTGGCTGCTCAAGCAATCACGCCGCCCACAAGAACTAGTCAGCGTTACCAGGCCGACGTATTCAACGCCTAGCTCGATCTTTTACATGTACATGAATTCAAAATAATCAAAATGAATGAAAATAACGATGTTTCTCAATTTTCTCAAGCATCCACAAAGCTATTTAATTGTGTGGGAAATGTGTCATCGGTTTAAGACACTATCAGATACTATTCTCACCTGAAAAAGTTTACTGGCTTAATGAAATTGCCAACATACGATCCATTCTACAACGAATTCTAACTGAACACTTTATACTTATTTTTTACCGGTCAACTGACATTGTTGCATTAAAAAGCACGTCCATTGAAAGAGTAATTTTGTACATACTTCGCACGCCATCCTAAACCGAGAACACCTTGCCAGCGTGAGCCGATCAAGTGTGTATCCCATGTGGTCTAGTGGTTAGGATTCGTGGCTTTCACCCACGCGGCCCGGGTTCGATTCCCGGCATGGGAAGAAACATTTTGCATGTGTTTTATCATTCAGCGCCCGAAAATACATGAACCGAACTTGATTTATTTTTACACTTATTGCAATCTTAAAAGTAATTAAGCAGTATTTTATCCTGTTTTACTTTCCTGCACTATTGACATTTTACTGCCGACGTTTTCGTTGGTAGCTGCTTCCATTCTTGTATCGGATAAAGATCTTCACCACTGGCAACTGTTTCATAAAATGTTGAGAATTTAGAAATTGAACACGAGTTCTGCGTAACTGTCACTGTATTCTATTTGCAATATACTGATACACACATGGAGCTGAAACTTAATATTGCAATACTCAACAAGCAACAGTTTTTTAACGGTATAAGGCTCTGAAAGCGAAAGCAAGTTTTCCTTTCAGCCTTTATATGGATCACTCGTTGGCAATGCCTGCTAACACCTTGGGTGATTTTGTGGACATGGTGCCAGCCACTTACCGCTCTGATGTTAACTATCGTTTCGTTGGATCGACTGATTGCCGTTTCGTTTCCACTCCGGTACTACACGTACACCAATCGATACGCCTTCGCTTTGGTGAGCTAATCGCGCCTTACTTGATGAAGATTGCTTATGAAATAACTGAATGGTTTCAGGTCGGATGCGCATATGGCTACGTCTTTATTCCATTCTTCATCGCAGCCTACAGATCTTATCAAGTTGTGAATCCAGATGTCCCCGCCTATTGCCTCACATTCCATGGGATCACCGCCGCCGATTTCGTCTACTTTCAAAATTTCATACTAATTTGCACTAGTTTAAGCGTCATTCTCTATATTCCAGTGCTATTTATATTAAAATTTGTGAGTAAATTATCACCTTTTTCTGCCTGCTTAATACGGTTAAAATAATTGAAGGGGACTGTCCCATGGTTATGTTGTCTTTGAAGTTACTTTGCAATATTGAAATGCTGAAATATGATATATCCTCCAATTATAGTAAGAGTAGCAGGCATAAGCAAACGCCAAGTGACCAGGTTTCGAGCATTTATGCTACCTTTAGTTCTGCATGGTTGCAACTTATTGATCGCACTTATCTAACTGGTTTCATTTAAGCCATATTCGCAATAAATGCTGTACAAAAAATTATAAATGTGGAAAAATTTTAGGCTATGGACAGAAACCACGCCATCGACAACTCAGTCAAGTTTAAACGTCTGAAAAGAGCCACCATCACCTTGGGAATCTCAACTTTCTTCACTTTCATTTTCTACATCGTTCCTATGGCTTTCATCACCTTCAAAGTGTTTAAAGACCTCACCGTTTTCTATCTTATGCTCAATTTAAACGCCATGGTCAATATATTCATTTATTTTACAAGATTCAAAGAAATTAGAGCGGGACTCAAATCGTTAGTCACGTGTCGCAGGAGTTTGAATTTAGAAGTACTGTCTACCGTAGCAAACAAAGACAGAGTTATACCAGGAAGCCAAGCGCATGTTTCATCCATTCATCCACGTGTCACAGGAGGAACAAATGGTTGGACTCAGGAGGAACTTTAACAATAAAATTGTAAATCGTCTTACTGCTATTTACCACTGTCCAATGCTAATAAATTTGCATCCGCTTAGCATGGACCAAGCGCTGCCCGTGCGCATAATTTGAATTTATTTTTCCTACATTGTTACTCAAATTTGGAATGGTTTTGACGTTAATCGCACAGCGAACAATTGTTCTGTACTATAACTGTCCGTAGAATATTTTCTGGGTAGGTGTTGGAGGACTGGAAGTTATTGCGAAAACAACACTGTTGTTTTGTAATTCTTTATTGCAGTGCATATATCAATGACGTATTGCTTTTTGATTTGAGATCAGTTTGATACAGATAGTATGGGAGTATGCTCAGATGTTTCATATGTTTTCATTGCTGAAAATTGGATTTGTAGGAATAAGGAAGCATATCATCTAACGACGACTATCTATTACCGACGGCAATTTCGATTAGGACGCATAAACTTTATTAAATTCGAGAGATTGGCTTAAATATGCATGTGAATGTGGACGAATGATTTCATTTTCACCGGTTACTTTCTCAAACGAGTATATCAATATTTGTGGCCGTGCCAATTTTTCTTGTCATGTTAAGTAAACAGGAGCTTTATTTCATACTTTGGTTTACAAAGTAACATTAGTTTGAGGCAATATTAGCCTGTCGCACTGAATGAAGGCAGTTCCTGACTTTCGTCAATAACATACATTAGCGACAGGGAGCCCTTGAGATTGAATAATGAGTTCAATGAAATTAATTAAATATCAAGTTTCGCTCACGATTACCTCGTTCATTAAATGTACTTTATTAGTGAACGAGCAGATCGGATTCTTCTCCCCTAATCACTTTCAACCGATATCTGCTTTCATATCTTGACGAATGGAAGTTTCAAGGGCGCTAACATATCTATGACTCGAGCGCGTTTGAGTCGAAAGTGATTCAGCATGTGACAAAGCAAAGCTGGGCTGCTTTTGTCAAAGCCACGTTTGCTTTTTTAAGGTTATTATTAAAATCGCTATAGTAGGAAAGATACTTGCTCGCTTTTTATTTCATTGTTCAGGGCTGAAGCATTTCCTGTCTTCGATATTAACACTCAAAATTATGATGCTTCATGAAGCAACAAGTTTTTCATTTTATATTTTATTCAATATATCTCTTTACTATTATCAGAATTCTTTGTACCTAGCTGAATTATTGATTCTGTTTTTAAAAGAATATTTATACTCGATTTCTCGCCTGTCAAAAGAACTTTACACTAATCTAGTATGCCCAATGCGATCCATCTAGAATTCTTTTACACAATTCTTCGCGAATGCTTCCTACTTTCAAAAATATCCTCTTCATTTCCGACGCATTTGATTACCTGATCAGGACTCATAGTTTTCTTTTGTCTTCTCATGAATGCGTCACGGTTGAAGATCATATGTTCATAAGCAGGTGAACATAAGCTCACGATAAGTAATTATACCACGGCTCCTTATTGTGTAGTGATATGTACGTGTGCATTGTTGCCTGAAGATCAACTGAGAGAGCTTTTGAACGACGAAGAAATTATCTAGTATTTGCTTCTACCTTCTCTGAGTTGGCCGCAGTTTTTGTGCCTCTTAATTCTAACTAGTTTGCAATTCAAATGTTATGTGTAACATCGATAGAATTGATCGAAATGAATGTGAACGCGGCTACCGAGAACTGCTGCTTTAGCTGCGGTCACTACGCTACTAAAAACTCTTTAATCTTTAAAATTTAATGCCCTAAGAATATTTGCTCGTCGAAGACGAAGGGTCGCGCATGACCTTATTAGAATGTGGAGCGAGCTCATGTAGTTTTCGTTTAGTACCGTAGTTAAAGACACAGCATAGAAGAAATGAACATGCATTCCTTGCCTGCTTCTGACATCCGAGCGCCACATTATCATCAAAATATTTGTCTGTCATAATCCCGCAGGAGAGGAAGAGAAATATCTGGGATCAAAATTATCTTTCCTTTTAAAAGCAAAATAAAAATCAGGTAGCGCATATTATGTTCACGTGCGCACATTTATTCCCCAAGCGACTCATTTTGCTGTTTTTGCTTGTCGCGAACTTCTGCAGCACAAATAATCTCATTTGAGATGTTTATAGCATTTTCACTTTAATAAGAGCACTTTCCATTTCAAAAAGGGTATTTTCCATAGTTTTATGACTGGGAAAATGTCCTTTTCATTTTGAAAACAATCTTGTGGACTAAGAAAATGTCCTTATGAAAACGGAAATGATATATATATATGCTGCAACGCTTGCTGTTTTCATAGTGATGTGTGCCTGCATTATCCCAAAACGCTCTTCATTGTCATGTTTTGCAGCAACTAACTCTGAACCTTCGAGAAACGAGAAAGTTCGCTTTGCTCTGACGTTTTATTAGTGAAAATGTTGAGGAACAAAACTTACGGTAGTCGCGCAAATTCATTGCGCTCAGCCTGAACCGCGACGACAATACTTGACATAATGCGATTAGTCCAATGATAGTTCTTTAACTCATCTACAAGCGCGGAGGATAGCTCTGAACGAGATAAAATAACGTTGACGCGGTCAAAGCTGGATTGCGGTTCAAATATTTGCGCCAGTATCGTAGCTTGCTCATTGAAACCGTTTAAATTTACATTTTCGCTTAAGCGTCTCGGTTAAAGCAGGCCTAATTGTCACCACTCCTAAAGTTGTAGTCAGCAGTATCAGGTTTTCGCTAATTTTACTGTTTTGCTTTCACCATCCCTTTGCTCTGTAAGCTTTCATTTAAACGAGAGTTTCACAGCTATGAATAAAAATATGTCAGCATGTACAAAAGTTAATCTAGCCTGGGATTCATGACTGGAACTACCTGTAATTGAAAATTGGTCCCGACTATAGCTTAAATTTCTTATATTCTTTAGAGGTATGGCTTCAGTTCTGCGAAATCGCACCGATGGGCGGTGGGAGCAAGTAGTTGCTCCGGCTGCCGTCGACTCGCTCGTCTTCTCCTGGATACTGTACGGCGTCGAGGGCTGTATCCTGACGGTCACCAACTTTCCAATCGTGTTCGCCGTCTTCTTTTACTCGAAGCTGCGTCAACAAAAGGAGTTTGTCATCGTGGGGGCGCTCGCCTTGGCCGACGGTATTGCCGGCTTTGGGTTTCTGCTCGCCGCTATCGGACGCATTCTGCTCGTTCAAGCCGGCGAAGGTGCGTTCATTTCCATTTAGAAGAGATTATTTCGCAAATATCTTAAATAATTTAAAGATTCATATGTTCTTAATAGTAGTAATAGTTGATATGAGCTGATTCTTTCAGCTGCCAGCAGTCAACAAAATGAGGACTAATCTGAACAGCGGAATAAGAGAAATATATCTTGTCGAATTAGTTTATAACTGCGATATTTAACCAAAATTTTTTAGTCCCGCAAACATTTTGAAAAATAAAATTAATCATCGAGATTAATTATGTTTGTCAAGACAGGAAGCGGTGATTCATCGTTGATAATGAACTCATTCAGCGATTATATGAAATTAAGAGTAGGTATAACCAGAAAATATTTGCATGTAGAGTTCCAGAGTACGGCTAATTTTCGATGTACTTACGCTCGTTATGTTGCATTTTTATGAACCTAAGCGTATGAAAACGTATTATATTCTACCCTTTTTTATATTGTGTTCCTGATATTCAGACGACTGTATTTGCGCTTGTGGTATATTCCACTCCATTCCAGTCGGATATATATCTTTACACTTTTGGAACTCTTGTCAGGTTTTTACTTCAGGCTTTATTTTGATAACTCGCTGGCAATGCCTACTGTCGCCGTGGGTGATTCTGTGGGCGTGGTGCCAGCCACTTACCGCTCTGATGTTAACTGTCGTTTCGCTGGATCGACTGATTGCCGTTTCGTTTCCACTCCGGTACTACACGTACACCAATCGATACGCCTTCACTCTGGTGAGCTAATCGCGCCTCACTTGATGAAGATTGCTTATGAACTAACTGAATGGTTTCAGGTTGGATGCGCATATGGCTACGTCTTTATTCCATTCTTCATCGCAGCCTACAGATCTTATCAAGTTGTGAATCCAGATGTCCCCGCCTATTGCCTCACATTCCATGGCTTCACCGCCGCCGATTATGTCTACTTTCAAAATTTTTTACTTGCTGGCACTTCTTTAAGCGTCATTCTCTACATTCCAGTGCTCATCAAGTTAAAATTTGTGAGTATATTATCACTTTTTCATTACGCGAGAAAATCAGTACGATGAAATAACTGAGTAGCACTGAAACGCAGAAGAAGTAAGAACTTTTAATAAGGGCTCTAGGAAAAATTGTTCATTGACACAAAATGCAGTAATAGCACCGACCGAAATTACAGTCTAATTGGTGCAGTAGAGCCAATTTCATATTTTTTTTAATAAAACTGGTCCCTGCTCTCGCGATTGTCGTTTGATATGCTATAGCTTAGATAACCACAATTGGCGTCACAAAGCGCGTAGATAGGATACCACTCCGTTTTCATGAAAAATCAAATGGTACGCTTACCGACTGCGCCGGTACGCGCCAACGAATCGAGTTCCCTGGTAATTTGATTACCGCCTTTCTACTAAGCTCGCAGCGATTAAGAGCTAAACCATCTGATGATTTTGATTAACTCTATTTACTTTCATATTTTACTAAATTTTAAATATAGCTGAACATCGGATAAAGCGATGTTGTTAATCTTCTACGTTAAAATATTGAAAGAACAAAGCTCTTTAGTAGAACTGTTGATAAAAGTAAACAGCGTACCACAGTTCTGTATGAAGGAGCGAGCGAGTGATCAGTGCAACCGCCTGGCGTCTACGTATTTTATCAAATGCGAATTCCATAAAGAAAGTTATGCGTTCAAGTTTAATGCCACAAAATTTTAGGCTATGGACAGTAACCAAGCCATCGACAACTCGGTCAAATTCAAGCGTCTGAAAAGAGCCACCATCACCTTGGGAATCTCAACTTTCTTCACTTTCATTTTCTACATCGTTCCTATGGCTTTCATCACCTTCAAAGTGTTTAAAGACCTCACCGTTTTCTATCTTATGCTCAACTTAAACGCCATGGTCAATATATTCATTTATTTTACTAGGTTCAAAGAAATTAGAGCAGGACTCAAATCGTTGGTCATGTGTCGCAGGAATTTGAATTCGGAGGCGATAAGAAATGTAACAAACAGAAGCAGAGTTATACCTGTGAGCCAAGTGCGCGTTTCGTCCATTCATCCCCGTGTAACAGCAGGAACAAATGGTTGGACTCAAGAGGAAATATAACAATGAAATGTTCGTTTTACTTTAAATTGTCAAATAATTTCAGCTAAAATTTTCTCGTGAGTACTCAATGTCATCATGCATAGTTTATGCCCTGACTTCTTATCCAATTGCTGTATTGCACATATCAAACGCGGCTTACATACGGACCTTGAATCTCCTTTAATTGTTTGATTGAAGAGAGTAATGCTAAGAGATTACATATGTTAACACTGACACAAACTTGATCCCGAGCAACAAGGAAGCATGTAGTCTGATGATTACTGTTTGGAACCGATGGCGATTTCCATTTTGATGATTAAAATCTATTGAATTTGAGCAACTTTCATGAATATTCGTGTGAATGTGAACGAATGAGTTTTCATTATCTGTTGTCTAACTATTTCTCATAGGCGAGCATGCCAATACTTGTGTATCTACTCACTGTTACAGTTACGTCGAATAAAGTGGAATTTTACGTTGAATAATTACGTGCTAAAGAGCAGGTTTAGTAGTAGATACAATGCCTGAAAGAGCGAGCGAACGGGTAAGCAACAGTAAAAAATTATTCTGAGATGAAATTTTGCTTTTAAAGTTTTTAAAAAAGGACACTATGCTGAACATCTATTTTTTGTAAAATAATGGATGAAATGGGATCATAAATTTGGGTGGTGCACGATTACCCATGTTCCCTACGCCCACCTTTGCCTGCATTTTCATTAGACTGTCATGTAAATGTGAAAATGCAATTGTGAATTTAAGAACGCTGTGATAAATCCATTTATTGCCATATTTTACTCGTAGGATATGCCTGTGTCGCTAATATATCACCCGCAGCAACATTTTTGACCAAAAAGCTTAACACAACACGAGCACAATAGACAAATATTTTTATTTCGTTTCTTCAAAATTTTCGAGTTCCTACTGTGGGGGTTGGCTAGATACTTTCTTCTTTTTGACAGCGTTCACAGCTTTACCAGTCCATTTCATCGTGAACGTGCGAATCTGAAGAAAAATTATTATAAAGGAAACCATCTTATATCCGCAGCACATTTGAGAATATATTTGAGCACTAATGCAAAATAATTTGACCGAAGATCAAAGTATCAACACTCGCATCAATGACGCCCACCAAGCTCCTACCTTAGTGTCCATCGATGTATGGGATACAAAGACGACGACCGCGTTGATGATGTTCATGAAGAAGCAAACGCCGTACAGATAAATGAGCTGGAAATAGACCGCCGCCATGCCGATCAAATGCGAGCCGACTGTCAGGATCATGATCAATGGCAGGGCGCCACGTGAAAGGCTGAAAGTTATTATTCATATAGTGTGAGGTTTGTTTATACCCATACTTGGTAGAATGGACACGCTTTTTCCGGTATAAGAGAAACACCAGTAAAAACGAATTCAAATATATTCCGTTTCTACTTTATTAAGATTATTTTCCATATTGATCTGACTGAGCAAGTTTTCTCTTTAACGGAAAATATCTTTGCTAAAGTGGAAATAGTTTATATCAATAATAACAAGTTGACTACGAAGGTGTAGAGAGCAAAGTTGAACAGAAAATCTCACTGAGCGCTGGTGCGTTGAACGGGATCAATGTTGGGGAAGGGCCTGCTGTGTCGACCCATCATGCCTCCGGCTTCGACGCACACGAGGGCCGCGGCGCAGATACAAGCCATCGGAAAGAGTAAGCCCCAGCAAAGCGACTGCGCAAGGTCGCCCCAGCAAGTCCACGACGTTGAATATTCGCTGCCAATGAACGGTGCCGATATTCCCACCAAAATGAGTGGTCCTCCTGCAATTCAATTATTCTTATAGTTTGATATATTGTATTACTCTCATTTTCAGAACCTTTGCATTGTTCGTATTGAAAATTTTGAAGAAAAGTGCAAATAGAAAGTCTGTTGAAATAAACTGGAGGATTAGTTTGCCTAGGTTATAAATTTCACGGTTATCGCCCCCAACCAAGTCCATTCCCCTTCCCCCATTAGTCAACATGTCTTACCCCATCCGATGGCCAGGTTAACTTGCCAGCTGAACAAACTGCCGCGAGGGATGACATTGCCAATCAGGACCATCGTTTGAACGGCCTCAAGTAACATGAACGTGTAGCCGGCCAAGAAGAAATAGTGCAGTAGTATCGCCACCCAACGGCACAGGGTCTGCAAGAAAGAAGCATAATTTAGGTTAAGGTCATCATTCAAACTGATCGCACTGGATCGATTCCATGCGGATACATTCCCGGCTCTCGCAGCGTCAAGACCAAAACATGGGCAATCAGTAGCGCTGTATTTTGATTTCCGATCACAATTCCTTGCGTTGTGTTGCTTCTGAAATTAAAAATTTATCATTTTGTCTACTAAGAATTTTTTTCTGATAAAAGTTTACGTGCCTGAACAGAATGTAAAGGGCGACGACACTGGCCAGAGAGGCGACCAAGAAGCTGCAGCCCATGGACGCAACTACGGTAGCGGCTGTTCTCGCAGCGCCCGACATCGGCGTGGGCACAAAGCGGTCGGTAGAGGCCAGAACGCCGGCTGCTTCGAGCGGTCGAGTCGTGGTCGTCGTCGTGCTTGAGCTTGTCGTCGACTCATCTAAAGTGAGCGATTCTGTTAATATTGGATTTTTGGTTGTCCTATTTTGGTGCGCAATGTTATTATGCAGTATGTAATTTAGTCGATGCAGGATTAACTCCATTCCCTTTCGTGATGCTGATTATAGAATGTTCTATATAATCTCGAGAATAATACACTAAGCGATATGACTTCAAGAACCCCTCACACTAGGCCTGAAACAATTGTACTTGTACGCCATGAAAGAGCCCAGTCGAACAAACCTAACAATCTATTGTTGTTTGTTTCTGTTCTATTCATAAAAGTATTAAGTAACCTTACAAAGGTCTGCTGTCCCAATTTCACGTGCACACACTTATCAAACAAGACCCCCTGACTTCCTTAACCCTTTGAATGCAAAAAAACATTATTATTCGACCCGTAAAATCACACCGTTTCAGTGAGCTAATCCGAAGAGAGAGAAGGCCTAAAGTTAACTGAGCGTGGATTCAATATGATTCGAACAGTGAATTCTAGATTTATCACTGAGTATCGAGTCAACATGATTGCATCGTTCAGTAAAAATAGAAGCTCCCTATCAGTTCAGCTAAACTGCGCGAAAAATTTCTTGCTTTTTCACCAATTGGAAGGACTCCAACCTTACTCTCATAGATCCTTCAACTGCTTTCATATAACTGATGTAAATGCATAATGTATAAATATAACTTCGTTTCATATTTTTTTAATGTTTTATGGAAATGAACTCTCCTAGTGCTTAACAAACTAAAGGCTTTCAATCAGGATCCTCCTAGACCATTCAAATATCTATGCTGTTCAATATAAAACCATACTCGATGTGGTTGTGCTTTCAGTGGATTCAGTTGTAGGTGGTTCCGTTGGAATGTATATAGTTGTGTCAGTGGTTTCCGACGGATCCGGTATTTCTGTCGTAGTTGTAGTAGTCGTCGTTAACGCAACGGGGTCCATTGAGCAAATGAACGACGCGTTGTTTGTGCAAGGCATCGTGCTCCAATCGTAGTCTGAACAAGCATTGGCTACTTATTATGATACGGTATAATGAGAAAAGATTATGAACGACTTTCATGTTTCATTTGATTTTCCATACTCAGTATCGTTTTTTGTAAGTAAAATGCAAAATCGTTTGGCATGAAACTTATGATTTTCTCAAAGTAAAGCACTGCCACCTGATTTTTTAAGCTGAGAAGAATTATTTATTAAGCGCTGGAAATAATGTGAAAGTTGGAACACCGCTCGCTTACTTTTGCTTTTGTCAGCATACACGCAGAGTGGTATATCTTTGGGAACCTCTGGTGGGTAGGGATTAAATGGGCCAGGGAAAGTGATCGGTATATAGCCGTCCCATCTGTAATCGTTAGGCGCGTGCTCCGGCAGGTAGTCGTAATAGATGTACATCCAAACTTTCGCTAGTCCTCGTTTCTTTCTAAAAAGACCAGTGTTTTGAATTCATAGACAGAACGATTGACGAAACAGAAAAATATCAAGAGTGTGACCTAACTTACTCAAGAAAACTTTACAACATTAACATAATATGTGCTTATTTATGAGCGAAAAAAAGAGTAATTCAGCGCTGAAAGTATTGCAAATAGTCTAGCATTGTCAACAAAAACTTACAGCTCATTTCTGTAAACCTCATATTCATTGAGTGATTTGAATGTAGCCATTCGCGTTCTGCCCAGGATCATATTTTCGCAGTAGTTCTTCGACAAAGCGTATGTGGCGCCGTCGTCGCGCGTTTTTTGGGGTTCGCTAAGACAGACATTGCGGATGTAATCGAAGTGCTGGATGCAGCCGAGATAGCCTAAATAAATAGGTATTAATTATATCAGTAGATAAAATAGTCAATTATTGCCATCGCTCTTTACAGAGTATCAGAAAAGCTCTGGCAGTAAATTTTCAGACGGCTTTTTCCGGTTTCTTTTCTTACTTTTTCTACCGCTGTTGAACACCAGTTTGTTTGCCATTGTTCGTTTATTTTGCTCGATAAACAATATGAAGACGAACAGAATGGTGTATAACAGCCACAGAAAAGTTTAAAAAGAAGCCCGAAAAAGCCATCTGAAAAATTAATGCCTAGATGTTTTCGAAACCCTGTACATCTCCCTGCGTTTCAGAGCGGTACACTACGCTTCTGACATTTGAGAAGAAAGGAGTTTTGAGATCTCCTAAGCGCAGCATAATATGTACCGAACTCTTCATGGTATCAGTCGCTAGCAAATTCATAAAACAACCAGTGCTGGTTCTGACGTCAGCAATTATCACTTCAAATCCGAGCTCAAAATCAAAACCAAAATTAAACGTTCGCGCATAGAGAAGTCGAAAATTGAAATTGGATATCATTTTTGACGTCATAATTTGCACTGAATCAATGGAGTTAAAAGGGTATGCAAACTATTTTCAAGAGATAGCCAAAGGTTTTGGATCTTCCGCCTATTGGAAACAGCCGTGGGAGGAAGACGGCAAAGTTCAGTTTCCATTGACCGACAGTCTCAAGAGAGGCACTTACTCGGAGGTACGTCGTCGCCTGAAACGAATAGAACCGATTAACTCAGTAATACGTTAAAAAAGTAAATAAGTCCTTACGTTCACATCTCTCGCCATTCAGGTTAACCCACGTGCCATTGGATAAACAAGTATAGACTCGCTTGTTGTCGTCGCTTTGGGGAAAAGTGTAGCCGTCATTGCATTCATGCTCAATCGTCGTTCCCACTAATTGTACTCCACTATAATCTTCGGATGGATCTTGGGCATCTGTCCAATCGATTCTCGGTGCCGGACATGTGATCACAGGTGCTGTAATAGCTCAGTTGTCAGACAGGAACATTATTTCAGTTTTCAATCATTTTGGCTGTTGGGAATAATGTCGGGATCAAACGAGATCAAAATGAACGAACACTGTTGAATTTAGTTCGATCGCTAAAACAGAATGGAAATAATTTCAGGACTTTACAAAGTAGAAAGATTATCCATCTGCAAAGCTTTCAATGAATGATCGCTAAGATTTGCAAAATATGCAAATCCGTGATTTTCTAAGAGAGATTAGTGCTTGAGAAAACTAACCAGAGCAATAATCGGTTTTGTCCAAATTTGTCCATTGGCCATTTGCATTGCAAGTATAGATCTTTTTCGTTGAACCGCCCTTAAATTGGGTTCCCGCTGCGCAGTCATGAATCAGGGTGGTTCCGACAAATGACCTAGTGGTCAGTTTTTGAGTATTAGTGCCAGCATTTGTGTAGTTGGCACCTGGCACCGGGCAGGTAACTGAAAAAAGAGAAAAGTCGTAATCTGTTGAACAGAAGTTTTCAGTCCTTTCGTGCACAAAACAGTACTGTCCTCCACAACAGATAAATGCATTTCTGAGAATATGTCTGCTAAAGTATAGCGATGAGAATTATAAGGCTTACTCTTGCAGGCATTCTCCGGTCCCGGATTTTCTGACCACGTCAGATCAGGCCTGCATTTATAAACGCGAAGGGGCGATGCATCAGAATACATGTAGTTGGTAATACACAGAACGAGAGCTGTTGTCCCCACTGGAGACGGCTTGGTGACCTGTTTTGACGTGTCTTTTTCGATCTGACTGTACTTGTAGTTGATCGGCGGCACCGGGCACATTGCTGAAGAAATTAGGTTAGCAAACATACCTACATTAAACTGGATGCTTTCCGAATCAAGTTGGTACTTTTCTTTAAAAACTGAACAAAGGATCTAATTCAGCTCTAAAAGTATTTGATAGATATTGCAAATAGTATAAACTGATATCTCACTACGCCAATATGCTTAGAAGCATCTCATGGTCATTCATCTCTTAATATAATCGATATAATATTCATTATTGCTGAGACAGCCTGAATTAAGACGTCGTGAATAAACCTAACGCAATAGCTGAAAAATAACTTCAAGCCTACCTTAATTTTACAAGTACTAAGCTATTCACTTTTCAAAAATGCATATGCACTGTCTAGCGGCACGGTTTGATCGCTGTTCGTACACACAATGGAAGACGTAATTGTGGGCGCAACTATAGTCACAGACTTACCACTGCAAATGTTCTGCGGATCGTAACCGGACCATGTGCCGTTTGAAAGGCACGTATATTTCTTCGTTGACGTCGTATCATTAAAGTAGTTACCGCTTTTGCAATTATGCGTGAACGTAGAGCCCTTCATATACTGATTATTACCAACTGGCGAGGTGCTATATGTGCCGCTTGACCGGGATGTATCGATTACCACCGACGGGCATCTTATTGGAGCGGCTGTTGTGGTCGGCTGTTGCGTGGGTTCGGTCGGGGCTGAAATTGTTGTAATCGAAACAAAGCATAATTGCGCAGCAGTCAAAAGGGTCAGTTTTGAGTTAGAAGTTTTGACTGTTTGTCAAGAGTCATAATAAGTTCACGTTTTCACTTCCAGATAGTTTTTTTTCAAGCATCTTAAGTCGCATGCTAATACAAAAGCATTAAATTACAATCGTTTCGCAAACCAAGGATGTAGAAAATTGCAAACTGATCGTTTATCGAATCAAATTTTAAGTCTTTTTCATGTTAGCAGTCTCCAATTATGCTTATAGTAGAAAAAATCAAAAATTTCCGAGAAAATGAAATAAAAGGAACCTGGTGATGTTTTCACAGTTGTTGTCGTAGTTGAAGTCACAGTGGTGGTTGGAGTCGTCGTACCCAGCGCAGTCGGGCCTGCAGTTGACGTTGTACTCGGAGTTGTTGTGGTTGCTATAATCGATTTAAGAATACGAAATGTTTAGAAATTCATACGAATTCTTACCAATCTCTGTGACAGTGAAGAGCGTTGGAATACCAGTCGTTGTTATTGTTTCTGAAATATCGGTTTGCAAATTTTTACTGCGACCATTATGAGCCACTGTTACAAGTCACAGTTTTTTTCAATTTACTGACCAATCTGCTACCTCTCTCCCAAATTTATCTTGTAAAACTAACTCAAAAATTGGGAGTTCTTTTCCGTTTCGAAATCTTATCACCTATCAAAGTGTAAGTATTAATAGTATTTAAAATCCGAAATATAATTATGAACTTATGGGATCACTATTGTCAGTAACCATATTTATTTGACAACAGTTCTTACCGATGCAAGAATCATTGCCAACGTTCGACCAAGTGCCATCGCTCTGACAAGTGTAAAAGCGCTTCGTAGATCCATCGGGGAAGCTAAACCCAGCGT
>NIUQ01001552.1:0-29155 GCA_002796945.1 Plectus sambesii
CTGAAAAATTGTACGCACCTTGAACAGAGGCTGGGGGGCATTGTCAAAGTAGCCGGCGAATGGAAAGTTGATAGCGACCGACTCGACAGATGGCGTCGGCGTATTTTGCTTCTTCTTGGTCGCCTGTTCAAACTCTTCCCATCTAGCGTAGACCTGAGTGATAAACGTTGGATATTAGGACATCAGGCGAATAATATTGTTTTATAAGTTAAGTACAATGTAAATTCAACGAGGTCACGGATATATAGAGTGAAAACTGAATAATCGCACATTGATCCGGCAAAAAGCTTTTGTGCATTTACGAGAGTACAATTTCATATAAAAGTTGCATACGGCGCTTGCAAAACATGTGCGCTTATTCATTTTCTGCACTTATGCAATGTCCATTTATCCGGTTTTTACTGAGTTACCAGTGCAATCTCAGATTTAGCGCATGATTTCGCATATAATAATCGGGGCGCCCATTTATCCCAAGTGCGCTGGAATAGCTTTGACAGCTAAGTATTGCACTAACCCATGGGAAAGGTAAAAAATAGTATCCATTCTGTTGCAAGCAGTCTTTCCAGTGGTTGGCGCAGACAGTACCTGGTAGAGGAAGAAATGCTGGGCCGTCTCGCAAGTGTAGGCGACATCACCGACGACGCCAAGCGACTGTTGAAGCCGCTCAACCTCGTTGAGCAGTTCGAGGCGCTGCGCCAGGACGTAATTGACTCGACCATAGCGACTGAAATCCTTCGTCGTCTCCAGCGCTTCCTCGCCGTGACCTATATGGTAATACAATATCGTAATAAATCAAGTATTGCGTTGGCTGCATAAATAATGTATGATCAATGCTCACCTTATGCAGATAAAAAACAAAAAACCACAATCATTCTTGGTGAAAAACGGTGTTTTCGCAGCGAAAAGCGAACTCACCTTCGCCAACTGCGGTGTCTGGCGAGATTTCTTGTTACTGATCAGTAAATTTTGACTATCTAATTTAGGACTGAGACGTTGTAAATATAGTACCCAATCGGAGGAGATGGCGTTCGTCGATGTCGAGATGCATAATTTTCTCGAAGAGCTGGTTGAGGGCCTGATTGGAATGAGTGACGATGAGCGTCCGCTGCTCGGGCCAATTGTGATAGATGTTGGAGATGATCTGCACGGCGACGTCCGTCTTGCCCGTTCCCGGCGGCCCCACCACCATCGTCAGGCCCGGCTCCATTCCCGACTTGATCGCCTCTACCTGAAACATTTTGCTTTGTACTATTCCAGGAGTCGGTAAAATAACAGCACAATCGAAGGCTGATGATGTTGAATTATTCTAGTAAAGTGAGCGACTGCGGTAAAAGAGCATTATGTATTAAAAATAATAATGGGAAGAAAGCGCAGCGTCGAGATACTCTCCGCGATCGCTCACTAAACTTCAAATGCCTTCAGTTCGACAGCCGTCCGACGTCAAAAAATATTTGGAACATGGCCAAACCTGCGCTGGAGTGAAGCGAATAGTGTTCTTCTTCGGTTCGGAGTAGGGGTAGGGACCGCGAGAGGGAATGACATGCGGCTCGACCACGATCGACTTGTCTCTCTTCTCCGGATCGACACCATGCTGCGGTTCCAACTCTTTGAATGTCAGTCTAAAAGCAGTATGAAATCGTTCTACAAGTGGCTCGCGAACAGAAAAATTTCCCACAACTGCAACTAAGTACGTCAAATGCGTGAGTTTAGTCTGGAGGCATAATAGTTCGCGTAAGTGATTATAAGTTATCCCGCCCACATTGCGTTTTGCTATCAGCTAGTTAAAGTAATTTGGCTATGTTTTCACAATTCCAAGTGAAGCATTTCTCGTCATCAATAAAAAATTAAATAAAGCAAAAAACTGACGTCATTTCAAAAATTCGACTGCAAAAAAAATTTGGCGAACAAATTGTGAAATAAATGAACAGCCAAGAGCACAGTTTGTGACAATATTCTAGCCTACTACAAAGAGAGAAAGAGACTGCGGTCAGCGAGCAACTGGGTGGCAACATTTATGTTAGACCTTTAAACTCGTCAAACTAGTTGAGCGCCCCAATAAAAATGCCCTCAATAATACCATCGAGTCATACGCGCGCTCCAAATCAGACCGCTATCACTTTAACCGAAGCAGTAAAGAATTTCATACCGAAACGGCGGTACAAGCAACTCGGGGTCGTTGACGGTGGGAACGACTTTGTGGTCTGGAAAGGCCGACAGCAAATTTTGGTAGTCGACGAATGTATCGTTGAAGTCCATCGATGCGACCGTATTTGGCATTCTGAAAGAGTGCTTGTAACAAATTGTATAACCGTGACAGTGCAGAATGAATTATTGAAACTGTGTATGGAAGGAATGCGTATGGATTAAAGAGAAATTGATACGCCATACTGTGCCTTTCTTGAAATATATTCTAAAATAATTCAATCGCAGCTGAAGAAAATGTTCCTACTAATAAGATTCGTGATTGATTTTATTTTCAATCCTATGATTACTGCTAAGCACTCTGATTGAACCATTTTGTCAATATTCATAATTATTATTCGACTAAAATTATTCATATACTAACTGCAAAACTTTGCCAGAGTATGTCATTGAAGAACCCCTCTCATAACAATGCAGCATAATTATGTGTGTCGCCATGAAAAAAGCAATAAAAAGATATCGATATAAATTTCCCCTTAGGACGCGCAGTGAGGTAATTAATTGCTTATAAAATTGCCAAAGATCAAATCCGTACTTGGCATATTGGGCGGCGTCGGGTTCGCCATAGCCGAGGATGAGGTCGTGCAGCCAGTCGGGCACGACGCACTCCGTGTTCAGCAGCTGTCGCATCGTGTCCAACACCGCCTTGAAGTTGTTCGACTTGGCGTCGCGGCGAACCAACAAGTTGAACGTTTCGTACAAATCCTGCGAGCAATTTGCATGCGTTAGATTCAATCAAATAGCGCGGGTTCCTGTATATGATATTTGAAGAAATAACATCGAAACCCGATAATAGAGACTTTATAGTTTCCCTTCTACTTTGTTACAATACTCTTCCTCACATATAATAATTTAAGGTCAACTTCGATCACCCTTGGCTGAAAAAAGTATACCGAATAATTTATTCATCTACCTATGATGACAAGCTGGCTGCGGATCATATCTATTTATACTATAATTAAATTACTGCTAAACAGCTTATCATAAGAAGCTGTAAGCAATAAAAAAATTACATTTCTTTCACCCAAAGGTGACCACAGATTTTATTTAGTATTTCTCAAGTATTTCCAAATTCCCTCCATCCTCTTCTACCCGGAATTATATATAAGTTTATATATTTCGCGCATTACTTCATTCTGCGTCGCCACATGCTTCTCCATATCAAGTCGATACTGATTGGTGTCGAGCCAAACCCGGAAAGAGCGCGCGTCGCCGGGTACCATCGGTCGCGGTTCAGTTCCTAAAAATACACAAGTTGAAGTAATAAAATGGAGTTGAAGTCTACAGTATCCAATCTAAAGGGTAAAACCGAGTCCAAACACCGAGATTTTTCGAGTCAAAATCTCACAAATAATTTTAAGTTGCGTGACAAAGTTGCTAAGAAATGGTTAATGAACAACTTTGTCGCGCAACTTAAAATTATTTTGAGATTTTAACTCGAAAAATCTCGGTGTCCGGACTTGGGCGGTTTTACCCTAAACACTATCGCATACAGTGGAAATTCAACGTTGCAATAAAACTGACCAAATTCTTCGATGATGCGTCCCTGACCATCCAGCATGCCTTCGACCTCGCAGCCGCGCACGTACGCAACTTCGAACTGTTCCTTGAACGGGAGGCGGACGTCGTATTTGGTACCGACCGCCTTTGTCGGTCGGCAAGTTACCAAAAAGCAGACGTCATGCTTGCGCAGGCCTGCAATTATTTGCATAAGGCGAATGATTTCTCAGTCAAGCGACACCTTGAAGTTCTCTACTTTTATGAAACGACTTTATATCCGACAAATTTGAGTAGAGCGGTTTAATTTTATTACCTATGGGATAGTCAACAGATATTTACAATTAGCACTTCCGTTATAATTAATAGTAATTCTTTTATGCAATATTTTCCAACAGGACTGTACTGCCTGGTCAGCTAGTGGTGATGGCTGAGCAGATTTTAATGAAATTTAATCGCCACCATCATAATAAATAACAGCATTGATGTCACAATTTAGTATAATCCTTCACAGTTTTATAAAATATCGGCGACCAAATATTACAAAGTCTGTCTAGCCGCGACTCTTGGCCTCGAGCCAGATTGATCCGACAAAGACGGACGTCATCACGCAAACAAAAAAACAGTTAATTACCCTCCCACTCATGTCTGATATCGGCGCGTTTGCCAAGATGGATAGTGATGTCGGCTCGGACAGAGGACGGACACTTCTCTCCAATATTCGGCTTGGACACTTCAACGATGGTGAAGTTGATGATTGGCTGAGACATGCGCGCCCAGCCGCCCCAGACAACATCGCGACCATTTTCGTGCAGCCACGGCTTCATCCGCAGAATCGAATCTTCCAAATCTTTGCGAATTTCGTCTAAATATCGCATATATTGCGAAAAAATGGCAAAAACACAAAGATAGTTTTGAAGCAATGGTTAGAGTTATACTGGCGTAGTTGATTGGCATATGGTGATAGGTTCGAATATAGCAAGCAAACTACAGAATTGAGAGCACTAAATCGCACTAATAAGGATAATATTCACTTGCAAAAATTTTACAGCAGTTAATATAAGATCAAATCAACCTTTAAAACTATCTACTCCAATAACAAGTCCAGACTAAACTGAACACTTTCCGGTGAGAAAAATTGATATTAATGAATCTAAGGAAACTGCGCTCTATTTTACCTCCCGAGCGGAAAGGGATCGTACAGGTACTTCCTACATTCAAAAAGTATTCGAATATACCGCCCAAGCAGAACTGTCACTGTAATTAGGCAAAACACGCAAAAAATACGGTTTCTAATGTTAACATACAAGTTGATTCCATCTGGAACAGAGTGAAATTTCGCAGCAAATAATCGTGCAGCGTCAAGAACTGAAGATTCAGCTTGTTTAGGGCCAGCACGCCTGAAATATTCAAACATTCATTTAGGTGAAGGGATTACATGTTTAACGGTAAGCGGTACAGCAAAGTTGGAATAATGATCGATTTTGCTTTTGCCACACTAGACTAATGTTGTGACTGAATCCGCAACTGTGTATCGAAATAAGTATTGAAACTGAAGCATGCATCGGCCGATAATCGGCACGAAATAGGCGCCAACGATCCCTCACGCCCACCAGAGTGCAAGAGCCAGTACGTCTTTTAAATACAGAAGTTGCTTCTCAAGACGCTGTGGTGCTATCAGAAAGAGTCGTCAGTTAAAGTAAAAAACGTATTTTATTAACGTACCTTCGCCGTTGTAGTGTTCGTAGGGGACCATGTTTTCGTCCCAAATGATCGCTTCTGTGGGATAAAGTGGCATCTCGTTCAACTGCTGCAGCTGATTTGGTCGGCGTTCGCAGCGGGATACCTGCAAATTTAACAGTCCGTGACTAATCAGGCCTCTTCTAATCAAGACTAACAAATATTAAAATACGGCTGCATGTTTCTTCGTTCTCAGTATCGCAACGACTTTCGGCGAACTAAGCTATTGACTTTTGACCTACATGCAGAAGTCAAAGATAGAGCGCAATAATGGTGATCAGCGGGCTTCAGATTAAATTATATCAAAAGTAAAACTAATGAACACAATTCTCTCTAATAATTTTGTCGAGCGTCGCTCGTCTCTTTCACATTTTGTTCAGATTATCGTTTCAAGAACAAAAATTCACTCACGAGCATTTCGGTGAGAAATTCGTGCGACATCTCTTCGAAATCGTCTGTTGATTCTGTCAATGGAGGAACCATGTGCATGTATTCAGCAAACTTGTACAGATCTTCCTTTCTGAAAATAAACAACTATTTTGCGTTATATTGGTCAATCGGTTGTGGGAATGCTATTTCGAAAAAGTGGCCGACGATCTTTTTGGCGATTACATTCAAACTCGAACATGTGCATTGATACAACATAGTATTTCTTCTCCGAGCTCCGTTCAGTCTTAATATTTATGATAAATCGCAAGACTAAAGCCAACTTTTCAAACATATTTAATACATGTATTAGCAGAGAACAGCGACAGGAATACAAAGTGCCAGCCCGGCCGCTGTTTGATAGTTGCCATGAAGTAAGCTAATCAAAACGGTTACCAATAAAAATAGTCGGCCACATATTTTAAGCATAAACAAGGCAGAGGAGGTATTGCTCACATCAACTCCATGCCGAAACATTGCTTTCTACACAAGAGGAGTATGTAAACTTGAACGATTGTAGTAACTATATTACACAATAAAAAACCAACCCCATGCCGGTGAAGAGTTTGACGAGTGCTTTGCGCGTGTCGACACTGCCGACATTGAGGAGGAAGAACTCGCGCATGCTGTCCTTGAAGTGCTTGAACGCCGCCTTTTGCAATGACGTCACGTGCGCGTAATGCCGATCTGTCATCTGGCCTTCCGTCAACTGAAATATACTCCGTTTTTCTCTGCAGTGTTAATCCAATTTCCATGAACTCGTATAAGAGCAGCGCCCAATAACTAACAATTATCGTTAATAATTCACCGTGCGTATTTTTGCGAAAGCCCTTTATAAGACAGTCACAAAGAGTCTCACCCAAAGGACAGCCCAGTCATTTCAAAGTAAATACTGACCGATGAAGGGAGAGCAAATTTGAATTTTCAATTGGATTTTTGCCATTCCCTTAAAAGTTGGCGAATTAAGCAGGAAATCAAATCTGCGCTGACTGGGATATAACAAATCTATCCCTCTTCAGTCACTATTAAAGCCGTTGCCATTCAACTTCGCAATTCACCATTTAATTTCGTATGGCAACGGCCATAAACAATCAAAACAGCAAATGCGACGAAACCTGTTGTCCAGTGACATCGTCGATCTCGAACTTGGCGTAGAATCGGAGCATTTGTAGGAGTTCGCAGAAGAGGGCGCCCTCCTCCCGTCTAATGAGAGCGCTGAGGGTGCAGCGAGTGATGGCGTGGCTCGCGTCGAGCAGCGCGTTGAAGAAGCGCCGCGTAGGCAGCAGCGCCTCCAAGTCGATCATCAGCTCCAACGCTCGCTCGCAGTAGTGAACGGTCAGCATGTCTATCTCCCCTGAAACAGGCATCAACACTGTTAATATGCGTACGAGGACGATTCGCCTCAACCGGCTGGTATACGCCCGGACACGCCACACGCCCATGCGTTTATTTACTATGAAAGCGCTTCATGCGCGTGTGGCGTATTTCAGTACAATCTGGCCGGATGGGGCGTATCGTCCATGAACCGTAATAAGCATTAATTATTAATATTACTACGTAAAAATTTTAAAAATTCGAATACTTGTGGCCTTTTGAGGAATTCCATGCTACAAATGATGCTTCAACGCACAGTAAAGCCGTAATATACCGCTCTATATTTTGATCGGTCACTGCAGATGAACAACTAAACATATTCGGTCTGAACCGAAGAAAAGAGAGCTAAATGAGTAGCATTAATAGCGTGAACATTTGCGGCTAAACCTTTTCGCGGCGATACCAAAACGTGATCTACCCGTCAAATCTTCAATAAATTATCAATTAGATATAGAAATAAGTAAATGTACAGTATATCAAATAATTATAAAACGACTGAATTGCCACCTTCCAACGGAATATCATCGAGAACGTCGAAGAACTTGTGAAGGAGGCGCCAAAGAAAGCGACGCTCAAATTCTGCAACCTGCAGCTGGTCCTTGTCTAGCTTAGCGTCATGCTTCTGGATGACCTGCCAGAACTTCTTCAGTTTCGTGTTCTGCGCAAACTGGTCCTCGCGTTGGGTCTAAAAAGTGGGAATAATGTTAACACTATCGTCGAAAATTGTCGATTAGTGGCAAGAAAACTAAGACTGAATAAGGTAGAATGCTTCGAAAGTCAATTGCGCTTCTTTCTATCAGTTTATGCATATGAAAACCAATAAACTACTATCGATTATGATGAAAAATGGTTATTTCACACAGAAAAACGAGCCCTTTATTGCCGACTGTGACTCGATTTCTTGTTATTGATCGTAAAATGATGACTACTTTATTTCAATCAACTGAAAGGATCGAATTTCATGATATTTTATTCCTACCGGTGCCATCAATGAACAGCTACCAAGTGGTTACGACTACTTCATTTGAAGTACGTCGGCTTATTATTATTATCATCTTCAAAATAATGCGAAGGTGATGAAATTTTAAATTAAATAACAATTTGAATGAAAAGAATTTGTACCGGTAATAAGTTGATCCAGCAGGGAAGCGAGGCTAATCGCTGAACAGCCGCTCGTACAACATCTACTTCCTGAAAATGGAAGTATATTAAGCGACGGTCGCAGGGCCTTTATAGTGATAGTTTGCACCGTGAGCAACTGATAGACCATCAAGCGCTCACTATGTTATCACAAAAACCAATAACCCTTTCTCGCTCAATCCCAGTCTGACTCCCAAATTTCAATCCCGCATTCGAAAGAATTACTAACATACAATTATGTAACAACTATTAAGGTACGTGTTAAAATATGCGATACCACAAAAATGACCTTATTGAACGGTTAATTGCAAATGTTCGAAAATGTGCGCGTAATTAAATCATAATGATGTTTATGAACATCGTTATAGACTGCTCTACCACATTTTATGATAACACACGCAATTAGAGTGCATCCATTTTAAGGGAAAACGTCCCAGTTTTCTTACGTACCACACTATCGAAGCAGTGGACGAGGAATGTAAGCACAAGCGATTGTTCGATCTTCGCCAGTTCTTCTTTCTCGTCCAGCGCCGCTTCCAGAACTTTCCGGAAGAAGCCGTTAAACTTTTCCGGATCGCGAACAAAGCACTGAAAGATGAAATTGATATATAACGATTAGGTAATAATTGATTATGTCAATGGATAGTTGATAGTTACGCAGGAACAAATCACATAGGGAAATGAACAGCACAAAGAATTGTTAAACAGTGTGCGGTTCAGTATTTGAAAGCGAGAAAATACTTTCGCCGAGCTCTTCAACTCTTAGAACTATTTTGCATACCGTTGCTTTTAAGACTGATACAGCCTCGCTAACACAATTACAAAGTGAAAACGATAAAAAAGAATGAGTGCATGGATATCAGTTATATTCTTTTTTAACCGAAGCTCTAATGAGTTACAGCACAGTGAGTTAAACTAGTCTCGTTAAACAGAACATTGCTGTATGTTATAGCGTTCTACTGAGCACCGAGAACAAAAAATCTCCCGAATGCAGATTTAACAATATATCGCTCATCTGAAACTATAAGACAGACTAGAAAGGTTCAAGGTTGATTAAACTAGAGGCCGAGTGAAAGTAAATCACCAAATACAACTCGCACAGTGAAAATGAAAATATGACTTACACCCCAGGCGGGCACCCGCTCTCTGTACTTCTCGTTGACCATCGCAATGATGGAGAGTAAATGCTCATTTGGCGATGTTTTCGGGTTGTAGTTGGGCCACAAGAACGCTTCCAGATACTGGCTGAAATGAGAATGTTCAAATTTTCGCCGTTTGCTTTGACTCTTCGGCTACAAACTTGGCTTATCACGCGAAACGACACTTTGAGCCCATTTTAATTCTTTCTGTAGTGTTCAAGCGTGTCATTAGAGAAGTAGAACTTCAATTATAGAACAAAAACAATAAATTCAGTCCATCATTAGCGTTCCAAAATGATGCGTGAGCTTCAGTTAATGAAAATGTAAGCTGCGAAACAGTCTCGAAGAAATATATTACTTAACTTTCGCCTCACTTCGCCTTTGCATACTCCAAATTGTAAAAATTAAGGACAGATATATCAGCGCACATCTTCACGTTTTAAAAGAAAAAATTAATGAAACTATAACATTTAATTGCTTGAACGCAAGAGATAAAGCCAACGAAATAAGAACAATAGCCCACCTAAATTCCAACAGAACAACTTTGTTATGTGAGAATAACGATCCTAGTAGTTCATTTGTGTAGAGATGCTGCACTATTTTGGCATCGAAGGGTAAATGTTTTTTTACGTAGGGCGCCCAATACTTGACTGCCATCTGAAAAAGTAATAGCTAATAAACTGAATTATACAGAATTTACCAACCTCGTTGATTTCGGTTTTTTGGATAGCCTCCACAGTCGGTACGCCTTTTAGCGACTTCTTCCCGCCTGAATCTGACTTGCGCGTCTTTCGCTTTACCATTCTTTACTTCGTCCTGCGATTTCTCGTTACTTTCAAACTTTAAATTCCAAAAGAGTGGAAACCCACTTTGTTTTATTTGGAACGTTTGATTGGATTTTTGTTCCGTGAATCTCCCTCGTTTAAAGTACGATAGTTACAAACAGACGAAACTAATCAGGAAGTTCGTTATGGGACTCGAAATTCTCTAACGAAAATTCTTTTCGTGAAGCGCGCGTCGATATCCTGTTATTCGGAATCCTAGCTCATCAACGATGCTGATGAAATTGTAGAGATTTTGATATTCCCATGATAATAAAAGTAATTAATGAAATGAGCGAAGCGCGCGGCTCAATACAAACTGCTTGAACTCAAACAGCTTAAACTGCATCGTTTCCTTGTTCTCTTTTAAATTAAAGAGCAAATTTTGTACTCTATTAATGCATAGTATACCATCCACTTAATGATTGCATCAGACAGAAAGCTCTTAACTAGTATCAGATATGTTTTTCCACTCTGTTCTCTTGACAATATCACTGTTCCCACCACTAAGATTCCACTTCACTATACCTCGATGTTTTAGTATTCACTTAGATGCGTTATTAATCACGAAGAAGCTTTATATTCATATCTTTAAGATTCTTTTAGAATCAGTGTGCAACTCAAAAGCGGAGTTATATCTAACCACTCTTTCTGTGAGTTTATCAGAAAAGATTTGGCCTTCCTCTTTAAAGAGTGGGAGCCTTAGTCGTTTCACTATGCGGATGGTCTGCGTCCAATAAAATATTGGCTGAATAAAAAGCCGAGTACTTTTCAGTCCCGGATTTTTCAAGCTTGGTAATAGCAACGAGTGAGCGTCGAAAGTTCAGCGAAATCGCCATGATGCAAAAGCGGAACAAAGTTTGATTGACACTGCGCGAGAGAATCATTTATCGTGCCTGGTACTCGGGTCACTTTGGTGTTTAATCAAACTGCAAAGCGGAATATTTAAGTATCTGGCAGCTTGAGTAACTGAACAACAATCGCATTTTCTGATTGTTTCGCAAAATCTGATCGCGATGAAGCTGCTTTTGATCATCAGTGTTACTCTTACTATCTTTTACGTGTGTAACGCCAATCCTGTCAGAAAGCATAACCCTTTTGTTGCGGCTAAGCTGCACGCTTGGCAGTGTGGCAGTGGGCGATTCAGCGAATGGTTCTCTTACTTGTCAACACACCTCGACTGTCCTACGCTCACTGGTAAGAAACAGGGCTGATTCGAGGAAATTGAACTCTCCCCAAAATCATTTTCTGAGGTTTACAATGCGTGAGAGAGGGCCGAATACGAGCAGAACACGTTAATTGTGTATCGAGTTTAGAGTCGAAAATTTTCAAGCTGAAGAAATACATCATTAAATTATTGTTAATTGGATTCCTTTTTAGTCTTTGAAGGAATACTTAGAATAACAGTATTTGATGCTATTTAACGACATGAAGTCAGAATTTCCCGTAAGCAACTTTCGGCTCGCGTTTCATACTATCGTATTCATCATACAGAACTCGAAGAGCCGATGCACTTGGGGGAGAATCACTTGAACTCCCGCTGAAATTGATGACAATCGTCCAAAAACAGGAGAATATTGAATATTGGGGGATCCTGCCCGTGATCCCCACTCCTGCTTTAACGACATATCTCTTAATTGACGTCTTCTTTTATTTCATAAAATCTCCTCTCTTCACTAACAAATGGAGAGATCGCAGGGACAGATTTACCTTCCGACTGACCACACCCCCCACCAATATCCATAATGTGACACTGGACTCAAAAATCTCGGTGCGCTAATAGAAAAGAAAGCTTTTTAAAGAGTAATTCAACGGAAAAAATCGGCAATGTCTGCCCTTATCATGTTTCATTCCTTTCTCATAATTATTCTTCAATCGCAGGAGCTGCAAATAACTGTTGCGTTGCTCACGACAGTTGCTACGATAACCGCCAAAAAAGAAGCGAATGCGATGATAAGTTTTGCGACTGTCTTTCGGAAGCATTTGAACCGAGCGAAGCGTGCAGCGCGGTAGACGGACCGGCTTTTTGTTGGATGGTGCGTCAATTCGGGGAAGAACAGTACAATAGCACCAACTAATTGATAAAGTTGCTTGCTGACTTGATTTCACCTGTATCGCACTTGAACATTTACCACTTTTCTTGTCCCTTCCTTTTAGCTGTTTCAAAAAAACTTTGTTGTTTCATGTTGACAATTTTTTATGTGTAGTTAAAGGAATACATGAAGGAAGAAACTAAATGAGAACGCAAATGAGGTAACATAAACATATCTTGCTTATTAAAGTTACGCTTTGATATACGATCATCGATCATTATCGATTTTCTGATTCGCGCTGCATAAAAACTGCATAACTCGATTGGTTCGATTAAATATAGCCAAGTAGATGCTCAGTCATCAACGATAATATTCGTTAAATGGACAGTTGATTTTGTACTAAAAATAACTGATCAATTTATAAGCTTCGCATTCCATCCATCTCAATTTTAATGACTGTTTTTAATAGTTCATCAATGTTCAGAAAGTCTACAAACTGTTCTTGAAAATTTCAAAAATTGAGCAGGAGAACTTGATTTACTTGACGAGTTGACGTAGCCTCTAACTGGAAATTTCGCGCTTGGAATTGATCGCTGCAAAATCCAAATTTCATAGTCTCGTCTCTGACTAAGATATTACGAGTAAAGATTTCCTTTCTCTCCGCACTATGACGTTGCATGCAACAATGAGTGAAGGCGCTTCTGCTTAGCTGGGCATATTTTGTCGCTGTAAGCATGTTATGTTTGACTATTCGGGCTGAGAGATGGCTGAACCATTAAGAAACACGCTTAATACTCCAAGGTGGGTAAGTTTTCTTCGCACAATGAAGTGCATGTGTTGCGAAATAAGATGATAACACTTAATAATAGCGGAAGACTGGGATTTTGCTAGCAGGCATAAGTACAGATCAACCACAACTGTTTTCGTAGGTGGCGACTCTACTATCTGTCTCCGAGAGGAGCGATTCAATTCGTCCCGCTGCACCGCCAAGTCGAAGCTTCAATCATGTGCATTCAGTAATACAAAAGAAAAACCCCGGACACAGCGCCGCAAACCGTCATCGATCGCTAGGTTACCTTTATATTCGATTCTGTCAGAAATCTAACCGCTGAATCTGAACATGAGAGGCCATTAATCTGGACAGTAATCAAAGAGAGAGCTGCAAAAGCATAAAATATGTATGCTGATGCTACCAAATGCTACTGTAAGTCATGTGCGAACTGCGGAGCTATTTAACAAAACTATTGCAAGTGCAATACTGCAGAACTGCAGTATTGAAAGTGTACTGATCGTTCAGAAAATGAGAAACAACCGAAAAATGACCAATGTGAAAGTGAAAGTGTGCAATTTTGCAATTGCAATAGAGTTGCGAAGTTGGTTGCAAACTACATTGTTCTCGCTGCGGATCGCATTGAGATTTGGTTAAGGAGAAAGATAGATTGTATTGTCATGTTTGTTTTAATGCATCAAAGATCTCACTTTTGTCGAAGAGTAAATGAAACAGAGTTTGAGCATAAGCTGACAGCTTATAATTCATGGAAAAATTTATTCAAATTGTGTAATGATTTCTTCCGAAGTTCACTTTACATGTATGCCGAGAAGGTCCAATTTTTTATTAAATTATCCTCCACCCGATTTCAGTTCTTCCTATCTGTAGTGCGACATGCGCTAACGACGTTTTTACAATTTGTCCGGATCGATAGAACCACAACAAATAGTAGAGATGATCGATGCACACGTGTTGGCACTGGTGGGTTGGCTTAGAACCGGCCGCACTGTGTAAACGTCGCGCGCGCAGTTTTAGAACGCAGCTGACATGCTTTCGAGTATCGCAGCAAACGTCGATGTTGAAAAATATACGTTTTCGGCTTGTTCTAGCATAAGTTTCTAGTAGATTACTATATTTTCAGAATGAGTACCTTTCTGCGTTACTGTTTTTTTCAGTGCCTTAGCTTTATGCACCATATCTGTATCAATTTTATTTCAAACAGCTCCTTTACAGATGTAGTTATTTACAGATTATTAAACTTAAGCCTTAAGTTTAGGGATAGACTTAACAAATATCGGTCGAGCTAGAGCCACATAGTAAACTGCTGTGTGAATCGGAATGACATCAGTATAATCCACATTTTAACAGTCTCTTTATATAACTTTACGCCGTTCATTATACAATTTACTTGCCCTTAGTCCACTTATTTTAGACAACTGCATGAGCGAGGAACATTTTCGCTGCAGAACAACCTAGTGAAATGCCCATAGTTTCAAATTTCATGTACCATTACTGATTTAAGCCAAATTACCAGAAATGATAGAATAGAATTCGTAGAATTGTTAGTGACTAGGATACGTTTATTTCTAATTTTGCAACTATAAACACTAATTGTTCTATGTAAAATTCAAAATTTGGTCCTGTCGTCATTCCATGATGTAGCCGTGACTTCGACAAACAAGTATTTCTTGATTATAATCGGCATACTTGTTCGACAGCTTTGTATGTTCATGGTCCGAACGCCCACAACAGGAAATAGTTGTTGCTATGACAACGGGTGACGTATCTACTATCGAATAACTGCGTGGTAAAGGGGGAAGACGCGTGCGACACTGACCACTATCTTTTCGTATTACGTTTGGTCGAAGCGACAACATGGCTGTATAGCGATCAATAGTGCCATATGCGCAACCGAAACCAGATGTCAACGATTCAAACAGGGTAATAGGGGTACTTTGCGGTACATCGTTCTGCTCAATTCAGTGCGGCCGCGCGTCGTGCGATCTAGATGAAAGAGAAACCGGACATAATAGACGTTTCTGGTCATTCCAGCGCAGTAGCGTTCGGATTTGACTGCGCTGACAGTATGGAGCCTACTATTTCTCTAGGCTCTTGATTTCTGCCATCGAAAATCGAACGGCAATCATTCAGCCGCCCCGGCAAGGCAAGCTGTTGCTGGCTTTACAAGAAGGTCTCCATGACAGAGTGCAAAGATGGAAAGTATGGAAATGAAACGTCGCTATGCTGACGATGCCGAAGGTTTGTATCATTTTTATTATTAAACTGAAAGGTGGACGCTGCTAATTTATAAAGCGTAGCGAAAACGATTTTACTCATTAATTCGTTTTATTGAGAATAAATAAATCGAATTATAAATAGATATTTTCCTAGTTGTAGAACTCAATCTGATGTGGAGCTGATATTTTTTCTTTAAAATAGAAGTTTTAATTAAAGTGAGAATTCGATTGCTTTTAAATTAAAAAAGTTACGTTCACGGCGTCTGCCGTTATTCTCGTTTTTGCTGCCAAAAAAAGTCTTCGTTTGGGTCTTATTTTATCAGATAAATGCAAAAGTTAACATCTAACACAGCTTTATCGCGGAACTAAACCATCGTTGATATTTACGGAGATGAACATTCAGTTCGCGAATATTGTTGATCGCTTTAAAACTGGTGAATTACTCATTTTAGGCGATGGTGATCAACGCCTTTTATCAAAGAACGGCGAAATTAAAATCTCTATCGAAGAAGGTCGTCAGGTGAGATACAATTTCTGATATTCCTATCACAAGAGATATGGGAAAGAAATCTATGGACGATTATATTCAGCCTTAGCGATGAAGAATGGTGGGGTGGGAAAGATAAAAAGTACTATGAGTAAAATAGCGAGTTGCGTGACTTGTAGGACTCAGCAGATGGGTTTCATATCGCATACTTTATCTAAAGTCGTACTTAAGGCCTATACTTTGTTATTGCGCTAAGTACGACTTTAGCTTTAGTACGCGATATGAAACCGGCCCAATTTCTCATTTCTCAACGCCCAAGAGTCATATGAATCACGGCTCTGATTGCACCTACTTATCACCTATGCCGCAACGATGACTCCTGGCCTCAGTCAATAGCCATTCTTCTAATACGCCTCTATTCTCATTTCTATGGCGGTCAAGGACTCTGACGGCGGAGCAATTTCAGACGAGAAACTGTGCTCGAAGATCAGACCAGAAATGTTTCTTTGCCGACGGTGTGCGGCGCATCGATTACGTATTGGCATATGAACTCGACGATGACGAGATGAGCATGGACGAGTCAGAATCGCAAGAAGCAAAGCCTGAGACCAAGATACAAAGCAGACGCTCTTACTTTCAGAAGATGCTTGAAATTCAGGGAATGCAGCTTGAGATCGTCAACGCCGAGGTGAGTGAAATTGAACTCGAGTCATTAAAGTTCCTCCATGGCACGCCTGCGCAAATCAGAAATTGCGCTACAATAGTTGAAAGAGACCTGCAACGTGATGAACCAATTACTATCTGGGATGAATCGAGTCAGTCATTTTATGTTGGGCCATGGATGATGACAAATGTTCCCTGTTTACAATGCAAAACGTAGTAAAATAGCAAAATGCAAATACAGAAAAACTCTCACTTGTAAAAAACTTATTGCTGCTATTCATATCGCTTAATCATTCCTATTCACCTATTTTTCAGCTCAGTAACACGCGGTTTGTCCTGGTTCACGCTCCCTGGGCGGTGCTGGCGAAACAGGCGGAATATTTGCGCATTAAGATGCCAATACGCGAGAATGACATTGGCAACTATGAAAAAGGCTGCGTTGAGAGTATTCTGCAAAGCATCAACACTTTTAAAATCGAGGAAAAGTACGAAATCGAGGAACCCGACTACTTTACCGCACTATTTAGCGTCGAGCGTGCCGACCAGTATGTTTCTTTTATTACTTCATTGTCTTATTGTGAATGCCTAAATGATTAACTGAGCGGCGCGTCAACCGCGACGATGCTTATTTCAGTGCAATTAAGTAAATTTAAAATTTTTATATGTGGTAAAGATTAGGAATAGCCTAAATTGCTAATCTTGAGTAGTCTTGTTAAATAGTTAAACTAGCTAAACTAAATGTCTATATGAAACCCACTGAACTGTCGCAGTACTCACAACTATGATGCTCAGTCCCTAATCGGTTGACGCTAAGAAGGCACGAAGCTAGAACCGAATTATTGAGGGAGAAAACTATGCAACTGGTGGACTAGACATCAGAATCCTATTTTTATTGTAACAGGTTATTAGTATCATTTAATACAGAAGCTTAATTAATAATATTTATGGCTTATAAAAACTGAAGAAGAAATGCTGTCTGCGCTCCTTCTTAGCTACGTGCTCAATCTTAACATACATTCGAGAGAGAGTAATCATTCGTTTCATTTTCCATGCTATCTTGATATATTTGTACTTCACGACTCTTCTACCTTTTTAGGTTTATCATGCCGGACGACGACCGCGAAAAGTTCTTCGCGACTGCCCAGCGAGGTCGCATGGTGCACGATCTGCTTATCAGAACCGCCTTTGATCCGCATAGGAAAGATCACTTTGGTATTGGACGCCTCCTTGCCAATGGCACTTACACGGCCGCATATCCACTGCATGAGGTAATTCAGCGGCCTGAAGAAGTGTTGCTGTAAAAATGGGATCAGTTTGCAATTCGGTTAAGCGCTTGGCAATTACTTACCGGTTTAATAATTATGACTGCCGGAGGCTTGAAAGATTCAATATACCCAATCTTTTGCAAGCAGCACTTTTAATTACAGCCGATTATTGTTATGTAAGCTTGTAAACATTTTCGTTCATTTTACAGATGAAGAAACAGTACTGCTAGCATGTTTCTCGAGGAATGCAAACTGTTTACATATTGCTAAAGTTGATATTGCAATGTTGCTAGAAGCAAGTGTTTTGTTTTCAACCCACCGAGGAAGGGGGAAGACGACGTTCCCTGTTTTGAATTAAATTTCTGAGCTCATCATAGACAGGATAAAGTTGGAAAAAATCAAATAATGTTTAAGTTGGATATATCCACTCTTCTCTAAAGTTAAAAGTTAAAACAAGAAAGTTCCGCAAAGCGCAACGCAAAAAATGTTAGGCATATTTTGCCATAACTTTTCTTTCTCGCATGGGTGTTTACGGCTTTTATCACTGTTGCTTTTGTCCTGTTCTATCAAAGCGGATCGTTGCAAAGGCACATTCAATGCGTTCATAATGCTCTTTTTTAGGGTGATGTAATAAGTAGTTCGGAAAGAAAAAAGCGTGTGAAAAAGCGCTCGAAAGATACTAATGTCGAACAGAACGATCGTCAACTGCTTTATGATATATGGGCAAGGGCAGCTCGTTTCTACAAGTATCAACCAAAGTCTTTAATCAAGTTGGTGCAGTATTCAATATTTTTCTGTTAACCAGTTCTGAATTGCATCGGTAAGAATCTATGAGGTTGAGATTTGGGTTTATGGCACTGCTTATGTTAATATTCTGCAGTACCATGTGAGCAGATACGATCAGGAGATACATGAGCATCTAATTTTTTGCCGCCCGAATGGCTGTTTTCCTTTTAAGTACAGCGTTCCCTCCCTGGTGACAGAGAATAGGGCAACCAAAGTAGCTCCATTCAACCTCATCTCACTAATGGTCAATCTGTCATGAGCGTAAGAGTACTTGTTTCAAGAAAAGGAAGTCTTGTGAGGACTATTTTTTCAAAAAATCTGATATTTGGCAGACTATAGTAAGAAGGGGGTCTTCAAAATCATACCATAAACTCTATTGAAGTGCATGGAGTGCTTATACTTCACCTCCCTGGCTGTTGAAACCTCCAGTAAATTAAGGCCAAAAAGAATAGTAGAGCTGTTAAAAAGACGCTATGTAACCCTCAGCCAATGACACCGGGCCTGATTTGATAGGAATGAAGCATAAATAGGAAAAGCGAAGTGACGGAACAATTGTATGTATGATTAACGCTGTCACACGTAATTATCTCTCAAGTCAAGGCGTATGACAGAAAGCTAGTAGCTCAAAACCACTCAACTAGCTAAGCTTAAACTTGGAAAATTGCGTTTTTGATCTCACCTATTCCATGTAATACGTTGTAGAAAGTATTTTGGAGCAAGGGTCGGCCTGTATTTTGCATGGCTCGGCTACTACACCAAGGTTTTATTTCCCGCAGCAGTCATTGGCTTCCTCTCTTTCGTCTATGGAACTCTTTCGCTTTCAACTGATACAATCAGGTACTTTTCATTCTAAAAATGCTACGGTAGTAAGTAATACGCATTTAGCCATTCTGAAATCAGCATTGCACGAATTATGGGCAAATGGGCAGACTAATAAAATGTGGATGCGATTATAATACATGAATATTTATACCACAGCAGCCACAGTAATCATCACAAAATTTTCTATTTTTAATAGTTCTAGAGACTGAACAATAGTGTGCGAAACTGTTTAAAAAATTTCATTTTTACATAGTCAATAGAGCAGCTTTGAAATGTACTTTAAACTGCTTATTTTCATTTAATTTTATAGTAAATAAACATTGACATACTGCCGAATATTAGTTTAATGCGGGACTAACTGAATTGATCGCAGTAGATCCATACTTCTTAAGCATACTAGCGAATCTAGCTATCGTCTGTATAACATGCCTAAACGCATAAATTACCAATCAATTAGCCTACTCGTGCATTGTAAACGGTAATTTGCAAGTGATTTATAATCGGCGTAAGTCTCAAGACGTTCCTTTTGTTTCAGCAACGAACTGTGCAACGCAACAGGCGCTGGTAGCATAATTATGTGCCCAAATTGTGATAAACTGTGCACATTCTGGCACCTTTATGACAGCTGCACATATTCAAAGGTATGCAAATAACGACGCGTGGTTAGTTTTCTAACGCTTTTCTAACAGTTTTGTCTAACCAGCAGTTCTCAAAAAAATGATGCTTTTAAATGGAGAAAGTATTGCAGTTAAAGCGATAAAAGACGTTTAATTGCAAAAGCATAATCAAATAAAGCTGAACTCAAAATTCATATTCAACCAACGGTGAACAGATTTCTTTCGAATTTAGAGAAACCTGATGTTAAATATAGTTGAGATTTGGTTGAGGAGAAAGTTCGATTCTATATCCCATCGCGTAGAGGAGAGCATAAATAAATAAATAATATGTTACAGTTGACACACGTGTTTGACAACGTCTCGACGATGTTGTTTGCAATTTTTATGAGCGTCTGGGCGACACTTTTCTTGGAGGGCTGGAAGAGGTACCATGCTGAAATCGCTTGGGAATGGGACCTGATGGACTACGAAATAGAAGAAGTGAGTATTTGATCTTCCACTTAAACTTTAAGTTCATATCTTAATCTGTGCAACAGATTGAGAACTGATCTTAACGAGATTCTTAACGCTTTTAAAAAGCAAGTTTGTTCTCGATGAAAACTCAGAGCAGTCATCGCTGTAAATTCTTTAGAAGGTTCTCTTTACCCAGTCATAAAACTAAAAATGCAGTATGAAACATAAGTGTTCCTTACGAGAAAATTTATGTATCGGATGTTACTTTGGATGCCAAAAGTTTGTTCTACAAAAATTATTGGTAACAGAGAAATGTATTTCGTCAAGGTGACATGTCAGTACTTATTATCTCAAAGTTGCTTCGAGCATGAAGGAGACCCATGATCATTCTGCTTATTGCCACGCAACTGTTTTTGAAAGTATCCATTCTAAAATTAATCATACAGCGTTACAGCCAAACTATATATTCCCTATTGTTTTCCTTTGCCGCTCTTTCGCAACAATGCATCATTTATCGAAAATTATACCCTATTGCAGGAAACGATCCGACCAGAGTTCCAGCTTCGTGTGAGCGGCAAATGTGTTAATCCAGTTACACAAGAGGAAGAGCCATATCTGCCATTTTATCAGAAAGCTACCCGCCATTTCATATCCGGAGTTACTGTTGTCTTCGGCGTAGGTCTATTTTTCCAATCATCTCTATGCTGAGTAAAATTTATTTTATTGCTTTGTGTTCCCACCGTGTCAAATAGTCTGTTGCATTCTCTTTAGAAGGAAAATGCAAGCGAATAATTTCTAATTTTCGTGTCTAATCAGTAGTTTCGGAAATACTCTCGATATAGTGGGAATGGAGGGGAAGTTTATATTCCAATTGTGTCAGACCAATTTTATAAACTTTGCGCATGATGACTGCAAAGGTGAATATCATTCGTGAGATATTCTCATGTAATTTCTGACAGTTATTAATATAGTTTAGACATACTGTAAAACAACTTACGATTAGGATATTTCGAAATTGTTCAAGAGTATATTCGGGATCAAAATGTAGCCTATAAGACTGAAATTGAAACTTTGCAATATTAATCGTTATCTACTGCAGCTTCTGTTGGTACTGGCGTTCGTGTTCGGCGCGATCGTGTACCGGGTGATTGTGCTGTATGTGCTGCACGCGAGTGATGACGAATTCGCCAAGACCAATGCTCCTATTCTTACCGGAGTCACTGCCGCCATTATCAACCTGATCGTCATTTTAATACTAAGTTCGGTAAGGTAAAAACTTTAAAATAGATCGTGACAAAGTAGTGAATATAAATTTTCCAAACGTCGCCACAAGCATTATTTATTCAGTAAAAGAACTCATCGAAACACCAATTCAGTATGAATGTAAACATTTGAGACACACCAAAAGGTTTATTCTTCTCCTTGCCCGCCAGGGACTATTTCATAAATTACTGTAATTGCGAAATAGCAAGCGCGACGACTAGTTAGAGAAGCAGAAGTAACCGGAGTGATGAGAAGTGATCAACCAATGCGCTTGCAGTTCTGCAGCTGCAGTACTTTTTGATACTTGACTTGTGTGCGACTCTACAGTAAAACCCGGATATAAGAGACTTTTTTCAATTTCCCAAGCTGTCTCTTATATCCGGGTTTTACTGTATAAGGAAAAACTCCAGTCATCCATATTTGAAGGGAGTGTGCCGTATATCAATTACAGACACGTTTGACAAGCTGTTTAGCGATAATTCAATTACAATTTAAAATAATATGATTTGCAGCCTGCTTGCCAAAGGGAACAAAATGAACGGCACATTTATTTCGGCAAGAGTTGACCGGACCAACCGTTTAAATATTTCTAAATACGATTGCGATGAAAAGAATTGATTGGTTTATGATTAGTATCTGTTAAATTCTTCAGGGATACAGATGGCTCGCCAGGGTGCTTACTAACTGGGAATGTCCCCGCACGCAAACTGAATGGGACAACGGTTACACCCTCAAAGTCTTCCTGTTTGAGTTCGTCAACTGCTATTCTTCCCTCTTCTATATTGCCTTTATCAAGGGAAAGTGAGTTATTTCAAAAAGTTTTGATGAGCTACGGAACTTGCGAATAAAGATTATTCAGTATTACTGTGTCAAAAACAGCTCCTTCACTCGTATAACTTTTCTTGGTACAGAAACTTTCTGCTTTCAAGTTATATGAAGTTTTCATTTCCAATGTAAAAGTATCGCTGACAAGCGATTATTTATGAAAAAACAACGGCAAGGCAGCTGAAAAATCAGCGCTCATTAGAATACTTTCAAGGAACCGTAGGGGAAAATAGCCTTTTTTAGACTTAATCGGCATTAGCATAGATATTCTTTGTTTAGAATGATGGCAATTAGCAGCGATTGTCCTGAGCTTTTAAAGCCAACTCAGAAATGGGTGTGAACTCTGAGGGAACATATGAAGCGCAAATTTTGAAAACTTATCCAATTTTCCGGAAACAACCGTAATTAGCCATCGTCTGCCCAGGATATGTCTCTGATTTGTGGAATATGGAGGGGCTGCGTTGAAGCATAGTTCGGTACTTGCCTCTAATTGTACAAATTCCATCGCCTTCAATCAGTTCGGCGAAGTTGATCATGTGCCTCAATTAATTTTAGGTTCTCAGGCGTTCCCGGTTCAGAGGAGGATGATCGCGAGCAAGGCAGGTACCGCATTTTCGGTTATCGACCTGAATCTTGTGATCCTGCCGGCTGCATGGTCGAGTTGGTGATCGAACTGGCTGTCATTAGTGTTGGCAGACAGTTTTTCGAAAGCTTCCTGGAGATCATAGTACCGTAAGTTGAAATACAACGCTTGCTACAATGATGGTTTGCATGCAAACTGCTGCAGCGATACTGATTCAACAGATTTTAGCATGATCGACGTTAGATTATTTAGCCCAAATTTAGCTCTCTCAGATTTGCTCATAGTTTGGGCCTGTATCATATAGTGTACACAATTTTCCAAAGCTGAGTGATACAAAAAAGAGCTATGACAACGAGGCAAGCGCTTCAGTTATTCAGATATATTAGGCTCAGTGCAAACATCCTGTAAAACTTCCTATTCGAGAATGACGATGAAAGACTATAACTCTGCCATTTTGAAATACACCAAACCTCTAATAAACCAGATATACCACGCCTTTGTTGTTACCAAACAGTTTATGACAATATAACAAGCGTTGTAGTTTTTTCGAAGCAAAGAGAGCTGAAATGAATACATTTTTAATGGAAAGCAGTGTCACTCTCTAAAACTTGTCGTAATATTGTAAGCATGAGCTAATGATCTGTTCTTGAAGCATTCTCGCTCATACTTTTTGCTTTAGAGTGCTATGTAACGTTTTCCGTAACATCAAGCATCATTTGCCGGGTACCGCGAAGATGCGTAAGAGATGGCGCGCAGCGCATGCCAGGCAGTCCCGAAGAGAAACAGATAGGACAATATCAAGATGGGAACGTGACTATTATCTCAACACTGTGGTCGATCACTTTCTCTTCGATGAATACCTGGAAATGGGTCTGTCTTTTAGAGCTTGAATACACTATTTATACAAGAGTTTACAAAAACTACTCCCTTCCCCTCCTATATCTGTTATTCTACAAAAAATTAACTTTTAAAACTACTGAAATGTTTTAAAGAGACTTTGTTCTACATGCGCAACTCTGCTCTCTAAAGTGATTCGTTAATTTTCAATAAATTTTGGCGCTAACGTTTCTTTTTTGATAGCAACTTAAACAGCAAGACTAAAGGAGTATTTTCGATAAATTTATGTAATAATGGTTGGTTGCGTCCACTTATTTTGAAAGGGACGCAAGTATCCTAATTATTAGTGAAAAGAATACACTATTGGCATCAAAACTACAAATAAGGCACGGTTTTCAATATTTAACGACTTGCAATGCTCGAATCTAGTTCATCGCGAGAAAAGTAATCAATCGTAAAGTTCAAGACAATTATTAAAAATTGTCTTGAAATCTGTTTGGGTTTTAAATAACAATTAATCTCGGCTGATTTCATTAAAGAATAACGTTGCTCACTTACCGTTAATTTGAGTGCATTTAAGATCCGAAAAAGCTGTTTTTACAGGATGCCTTCTTACTTGTATGCAATGATTTAAATGCCGAGCTTATTTTGTTGGCACTTTGAAAAGTTGAGAACAAAGTTAATTTCAGTGCTGCAGTTCGGCTTTGTGACGCTGTTTGTAGCGGCTTTTCCATTGGCACCACTCTTTGCACTGCTCAGCAACTTAATCGAAATTCGATTGGACGCGTACAAGTTCCTCGTCGTTAATCAGCGACCAATGCCCGCGCGCGCTGAAAACCTCGGCGCGTGGGCACCAATTCTTGATGGCATCTCAAAATTGGCTGTACTCACCAATGTAAGATTTTTGCCTGCCTTTGCTGAGCTCACTATACTCTGAGAATAGCAGGATATGAAACGATAGAACTCATGTTGGAGTTAACGCGAATGAAATTAATGCTAGCAGAATGTCCCTAGCGCAAGATAAAGAAATTGGGTTGACGCATTGATTTAATCTGTAGAAGAAAATATAGTTGCTCCCGTCATCTACGCCTCTTCATTTACATAATGAATGTACTACTATTCGCGCGGTCTCATCGTTTTATTGATTGCCAAGGTTCACCGGCCATTGTACATTTTTTGGTTATAAAATGAAGTTAATTTGAAAATTTAGTGGCAAGCTCACGCGCAAAGTTAAGCGTTGTCAAGGGAAATCCTTGAATTATATGACCAGAAGGTGATGCGCCCTTCAAATGCAGTTAATTTTTTACTCACAGCCCTCCCTTTTCAAACTTTAATGCGCTGAAAACTGTGAACCCACCCCTTCTAGAAGAATTTGAGCACGGTTTGAGGCTCTCCATCTTAGCCAAAATTTTCACCTATATTTCTGCGAACTCGGGTTCTTTCGTTCATACTATCGTACAGTTATTTATTTAGGCCTGTATAATTGCCTTCACAAGTGAATTTGTGCCCAAAGTGCTCTACTTTCTAACGACAGGCAATGGCAGTTATGAGAACTACATAAATAACAGTCTATCCTACTACAACGCGAGCAAACTTGATGTTGAGGGAGACACCAAATTCGGCAATGTCACAGTTTGCAGGTAAGCTAATTAGAGCTTTCTCTTACAGTAATAATGTATGTCTTTGGGAAGGGTGGGGGACGATTAGAGAATAATGAAGCCAGACTGCTTATAGTAGAATCCAAAACCATTGCTGATGACGGCGGCTCGGCGTGCCGAACGCTTTCATGTTCAGCCATCTACGCCGGTTAGAACCACTACGAAACGGCTTGCTAACACTACTCTTATCATCGCACCAATATGACAACATTTATCAGTAATCAAATAAATGTGATCGTCGTCGGGAATATTAAACAGCGCCGATTCACCAATAGTTTCGGCCTCCATAATAATTTGTTTCTTCAGTCCATCCGGACTGGAGATAAATAAATTTGTCCAAAACACTTTGTACTGAACTGACTTCTCAGGGTAATATTCAAGTTCACTGAAAATGTCTTCAGGAACAGCAATTTTTATCACATCGTATCTTTTTAGCAGCCTCTGATGGATTAAAAAATTTATAGCAAACTAATAAGTCGCTTAACTAATTATACTAATTGAAATAATAAATATGTTGTAGGTTTCGCGACTATCGAAAGCCATCGTGCAGTCTAAGAGCAGAGCTGGCTGAACTTTCTGGCGTGGTCGATTGCGACGATCAGTACGGTTTCAGTCTTGAGTGGTGGCACATTTTTGCTGCCAGAGTAGTCTTTGTGCTCGTTTTCGAGGCAAGTTTTACGCAGTTTTACATTTGCTAAACTAGTTATAATAAATCAACATTGTTTGAATAGTGATCCATAATCTTTCCACGTGTTTTCGTTCAACAGATGCTTGCTACTGTAATTAGAGCGTGCGATGTATCTGACAAAAAATGCATGATCGCTGAGATTTTCCCGCGTCTGCTCACATTATTTTTCTGCCCTCTTTTTACTTTTGCCTTCAGCTTTGCAAAATGGAAAGATTCGTTTCAGTAAAACTGGTACTAGTTTTCAATAGCGCTACGGGTCGGATCTTGAATCGCGCATTTTTTCAATTCGCTGAAAAATATGGCAGCTCGATTGCATTCGGGATAATATCGGATCACTTTTAACGTTTTAATAGCCGTTCCTTACGATAATAATTAAAACGTTTTACTGCTACCTTTGATATATGCATAACAGAATTTTTTGGTTTTTGAAAGTGCGACAAATTCAGAAAAACAGACAATGTAGCAGAATGGTTGCCAAAATTACTGGCTTTTCGGGACGTTCACCATTCTAAGTTTAATTAAAAGACGATGATGGCTTCAAATTGGCTAGATATCACGTCACCTATGTGACGCCCAAACCTGGATACATCACTCGTCGAAAAGTCATCGGCATTCCCTAAGTAATGCCGATCTACCCCTTTTGACTGTCTGACTTAAACCATAAGTTCAGGTTTATTGATTTTGCTAAACTAAGCCAAAGCCTAAACAGAAGCCTAAGCATAAAGAAAGTGAGTCTACGATAAGTGGACCATTCAAGCGCCGAACGAATCGAACAGCAATTTTTTAAAACTTATTATGCCACTTCATTTTCTTTTAGCATCTGGTATTCCTGATAAAAGGCTTCGTGGCGTACATGATTCCGGACATACCGACGCATATCTTCATCAAAATGCAGCGCGAGCAGTACGTCGCCCGACAGGCTCGACGCGAGTACGAACTGCGTCAGAAATCTGGCCAAAGTGATCACGATGGCGCTCAGCCAGCTAGTGCCTATGATGCGAGCGCAGAAAATATGAAGAGTACACAGAATAGAGCCGACGCTGATATGGCACTTGCAGCCGCCGGAGCGAAGCAAAAATACGCTGCATTTAGGTATTTTGAACGTCCTTAGTGCATTAATACGAATTGCACTAACTTTCATCTCAGTTCGTCACTCATGCATATTACTTCGTCACTAATGCATTTTATTTCGTCACTCTCACGTTCAGTTCGTCACTCTCGCATTTTTCTGTTTCGTTATGTAACCACATACTTTCAAAAAAGTTTATTCAAGGTTAAAAGGGAAGACAAGAAGCATCTATAACTAATTCACGACCTATTCTCGGCCTAAGCAAGCCGTTGTGAAGACCATCATACGCCTGAAGAATGCTCTACAATCGTCCGCCGTCACAGTGTTTGCTCCAGACTTGATCAGTTCAAGCAGATGAGGCACTTTCTGTGGGCTTAGGCATCTCACGTACTCCTTCCACTTTGTGAATATGTTCTCAATGGGATTGAGGAACGGTAAGTAAGGTGGTTCGGTGCGCCGCCCGTGATGTTCGCGATCACCTGCGCACTTTTTTCCAAGAGAAACGCTTCAACGATTCTTCGACGGTCGACATCATAAATCGAAGCATACTTGTTCCGCATATTGGGAAAGTAAGATCGATGCGCGTAACAGGAAATGAAATGATTGAACAAATAATTAAAAATGGCAAGCTTATTTGAACGAAAATTTTGATATGACAAAGTATGATGCAAGAACGATGTATTGAATGCAAAGGTGACGAAATGAAATGCAATAGCGGCGAATTGGGATGAAAGGAGGTGTAGTATGACATCAGTATTCGAACGAGATATTTTTTGGATTGTTGCTAAAGTAGCGTTCATACTGTCGCTTTCGCAAGGCGATGGCGGGATCGCGGAGTGATTATGAGGCTGATATGATTTTGACCATCTGTCGCGGTGGTTGACAGGTCGCCGTTGCGATGGTGGCTTACTGTATTCCGTAGGCATCGGAAGGAGCAAATTAAATATTACATATTATTTAGTAATTACTCTCGCTTTCAACTTTATTTAAAGCCTAATATCACCTGAGAAGCAAAAAATCTTTCGAAGCCACTGCTGAACTTACAAAGGTAGTTTTCTTGTGAACAGCCGCTAATGCTCAGTCGTCCAACTGATACTGCAACATCTAATATCCATCTTGGAGTTATCGCGTAACTTTTGACAAATAAGAAATGAAATTTATGATGCACAATGTTTGAGAACGAGCTTAACAGTATTTGATTTTAGGGGCCGCGAGCAAGAGTATATCCAGCGGCTACCTACAGGACAGCCGTGATTGGTTCAGTAATATGCAGTTTACCGGTAAGAAGACAACGGCGATTACCCAAGCAATATCATGACTCACTAGTTGTATATGGCATAATCAGCGATCAAATTTTTCAGGAATGATTTTTACTATTTATCCATGTATGCATCAAATTGCTTCTCATTGTCGAGATAAAAATAACAAACATTTGGTAAGTCTGCGGTGCGCCCTCAAAAGTTTGCGAGCTTCATAAAAGCTTCGAGCAGCCCCCAAGATTTCGATCAGTTTTACGGCGGAATGTGTTAGCTAATTATCCAACGCGATCACCTCTGAATTTTGCACCTTGCTGTATCTGTAACTGCCGCCGTTTGCATCGTTATTTTTGCGCTGTTGTGTTATTTGCTCGTACATTTGAAAACATTGTGCTTTATGAAATATGCTCAAAATTTTACCAAACGCTAGAATTTGCTATACTTTTAAAATATGAAAGTAAAATGAATTACTATCCAGGACAACTATGGAGTGAAAGTAGCTCGC